>CM029278.1:21907666-21933193 GCA_016920895.1 Vaccinium myrtillus | reverse complement strand
ATAGATATCATGATTTACCAAAAAAAAAAAAAAATGAGGTCTTAGACAAGGGAGCAACACATTTTAAATAAAAATAAAAATTCTCTCGTGCATGATTTTTTACTTTTCACTAAGATATGAATGTCTTAATCTTTTGTTTAAGTTATTAAATACTTCAAAAAATTAAAAATATGAATTTATGCTCACAAAAATTATCATGTGTGTCTATATAGGGATTCGGGGGTGGTGCTGCCCCTTAGGGGCAACATCCATGTTGCCCTCTCAGAACTACGTAGTTTTGGTCCATTTTGTTAGAGACATAAATGAGCTGTTTGGCCTATATTTTTGCTTGTTTCTCATTAATTTAACCCACCAAAACGACATTGTTTTGGTGACCCAGACAAAAACCCTATTTCCCCCAAAATACATCTCAACTCTTTTACATTTCTCCCGCCAAATGCCCACACCCTCATATCTGCTCTGTAATCGACAAAGCAGAGAAAAAAAATCTAAACCCTGTCATTATCAATCCATAAAACCTTGCTGTTTATCCATTTTTTTTAGTTAATCCTTAGCTTGGAGTTGCCCTTAGCATGTATTTATGTTGTTACAGTAACAACTTTTATCAAAACTTGTCGAAAGTTGTTTTTGTTAGAAATAAAATGCCTCATTTAACTTGTTTACGTTAAAATTTCTTAGGACATTCAACAATCCGGGACAGAGGTACTTCTCCAAAGTCCATCTTCAAACCAACCAATGGTAAGATTTTAATCTTTATATCGTCTATAGTTTGAAAAGAAGAAAATGACAACATCCGTATTATAGTTATCTTATTATATTTAATGTAGGATGGCGAAACACCATATTATCCACAAACGACGCATTTATTTTGTCAACCATCTTGCAATGCACCAGTCTCGAGGATATTTGTTTTTGTTATGAGGATTTATGGAGGATTTGAAGATAATTTTGGAATGTAATGAAGCAGCAACTTTACATTCGGATCATGGGTGGGTTTTTGTTTAGAACACCAAAACGACGTTGTTTTGGTGGGTTGAATTAAGGAAAACAAGGAAAAATAGAGGGCCAAACAACTCCCTTGTCCCTCTAGCAAAATAGACCAAAACTACGTAGTTTTAGGAGGGCAACATGGATGCTGCCCCTAAAGGGGCAGCACCACCCCCGGATCCCTATATAGGAGTTAGGTTTACCTATAAGAGTTGATAACCTATTAGTTTGATGTTTTATTAATTTTCTTAGGCTTGGTAGTGAAATTAAGGGAAAAAATTGAAAGTTGAAAAAAATAATAATAATAAACTGTTTTTGGGGGAGATATCTGTTATTATTATAAACCTCAAGGGAGGTAAAAAAAAAAAATTGGATACAAAAATTTTACCGACAAAATACATACAGTAACTAATAGTACAAAATACATGCTTTGGGAACTAAAAAGAAAAGTTATTATTATAAACCTCAAGGGAGGTAAAAAAAAAAAATTTAACCACAAAACTTTAACAGACAAAATACATACACCCCGCCCATAGCCACGATTTTATTCCATGTTACTCCTGGTACAGGCCCAGGATGCTTAACTCATTTGGGACACAGTAATTATTCCAAAAAATCTGCATAACTCTTACCATTAAAATCCAAAACTTTGAATATCATACACTAAGGTACACAACCGTGTAACTCTGTGGACAAAATTGTTAAACATTTATATGGTACAGTGCCGTAGCTTTCTCCTATAAATAGGGCTATATTGGCCAAGAATGAAACCAGGCAAGTCTCACTTATATTTGCTCTCTCTCTCTCTCTCTCTCTCTCTCTCTCTCTCTCTCCCCCTTGTTTGTAAAAAACTTGTTTGATCAATCAAGATGAGGCGCTCCGTGCATTGGGTTTCAACTATTTTCCTTGTGGTGGTGCTTCTGATGGCCAATACTGGTTCGTTAATTTCCTCTCTATGCTGCATATATTAATTAATCGTAAACACAATTATACTAAGAAGCAAGAGTTTTTAAGCAATGTTTTTGTCCGTTTCTTATCACATGGTATTCTTAAATACTAGTTATTCATCTTTCTAAAACCTTAATCTTTTACAAACAGAGATGGGAGGAATTGGGGTGGCGGAGGGCAGAACTTGCGAGTCACAGAGCCAGCGTTTCAAAGGACCGTGCTCAACCGATAGGAACTGCGGTTCCGTTTGCGAGACTGAGGGCTTTCAAGGTGGCAACTGCAGGGGCTTCCGTCGTCGCTGTTTCTGCACCAAACATTGCAAGGAGTAATCTTGATGCCTCCTCTGTTCTTCATGGGGCTTAATTTCATGAATAAATAATATCGATGCCTCCTGTGTTCTTCATGGGGCTTCACTTGCTTTAGTTAACAAGTACTACTTTTAC
Organism: Vaccinium myrtillus; assembly: GCA_016920895.1. Taxonomy (NCBI): domain Eukaryota; kingdom Viridiplantae; phylum Streptophyta; class Magnoliopsida; order Ericales; family Ericaceae; genus Vaccinium; species Vaccinium myrtillus. The sequence continues at coordinate 21,930,815 of CM029278.1, read as the reverse complement.
TGTTTCAATTAAGTTGTGTGGCTCTGTCCCCTACTAGTGATGTTTATGATTTCTAATACATGCCAATCTCTCTCTCTCTCTCTCTCTCTCTCACACACACACACACACACACATTTGTTCTAGACCATCTCCAGCACATAATTTTTTTACACAAATTAAGTATTAAAAGCTTCGCTTGGTATGGAGTAATCTGATGGATAAATCCAAATCTCATTGTAAATAATTTTAAATTCAAATCTGGAAAAAAAAAATTGAGCATCTCCAGCCCTTATCCTATTTTATACTCAGAAGCAAAATTCATATGAAATTGAGTTTTGCTCAATTAATTAACTAAATCAAGGGATATTCAAATCCTTTTTTTTTTTTTTTTTGCGCGGCTAAAAAAGATTTCATTAAAGATGGAACAGATACAACAAGGGGAAGCACTACGGCATCACAACAAGAGAGAAACTAGGTTGACACCTAACCCTCTCGACAATCATATGCCACAAAGCGAGAAAAGGTTGGCTAGCGATCAACCTATCTCAGACAGAACACAAATTCTTACAGCTGAAAGCTAATACAATAGTTTGGAGGAGAAAAAAAATACAAGGGGAATAGACTGCTGCAGGTGTAAGTCATCCCAGAATACAACAACCCCTTTCATGCCTTTATCTCCCATCCATATCCATAGCCTCCAAAAGATAAAATTCAGTAGAAGACTAACATTCCAGATCCCAAATTAAGAAGATCACAAGAGGTCCATATGAGAAAAAACCTGATTGCAGTGTAGAGACTTGGGCAAACCATAGGTGAAATCAGATCGATCAAAATGAGCAATCTGGACCAAGACAACATGTAGTATATGGTATTTGCAACTCCTCAATGAATATGCAGCAGTATACAGGATGAAAGAAAACTCCCAGTGATGAAATAGCATTCAGAGAGGGCTCCAGATGATTAATAAACCAGATGAGAAAATGCAGCACTAGCAGAAATGCATAGCACCCAGGTTGTAACCAAGATCCATATGATGAGATAGCAAGCAGCTCAAATGTTTAAAGTGCATTCAGTATGAGATCAAACTCCAGATGATGAATCAGAATACTGAGCAAACATCTAAATGAAGAAATGCATCACTTCAAGAAGAAATCAGCTACCAGGTTGAGTCCAAGCTCCAGTTGATGAAGTAGAGATGAAAACCAAATGCAACAGACACAGACAGACAGCAGAACCCAGGCACAAACTAGGACCCCCCGAAAGACACAACACAAAGGATACACACACTAAAAAAACCCAGCAACAAGAAACTCAGAGGAAAGGCAGAAGAACAAAGACAGACACAAGCAGATAGCATAGCAGACACAAAACAAGAGAAACACACCCAAAACAAACCAGAAAAAAACTCCCAGAAAACCCACAGAATACAAAGCCTCAGACACACCCAAATAACCAAGACAGACCCAAGGAACAAGACACCAACCCAATCAAAACCAAGACACACCCTGGTAACCAAAGGACCCAAAACACACCCCAAGACACACCCAAATAACCCCAGTAGGAATCAATGAGCTTTTAAGGCATCTAGGATGCTTATAAGCCTGTAAACAAAGTCATTGATGGAGTATGGATTCTGATCCCAAGAAGCTTTTATCCAAAATGCCACCCTTAGTTTGATTAGATCTACCAATTCTTGCCAGTAGATAACCTTTCCTTGAAAGATATGTTCATTTCTTGTCTTCCAAATAAGACCACAGAACAGCAAGTGGAATGCATTTCCATATTGTTTTACTTTTGGGTTTGACCTTAGAGCTCAACCACCAATTGAAAAGAGTCTCCATATTATGGGGGGAAACCCACACCATACCCCACCATTCCAAAATCTCACACCAGACAGACCATACAGGGTAGCAAAGAAGCAAAGAGTGATTGACAGATTCCACTTCCATATTACAGAATTTGCAAAGGGCCTGATTTTGCTCATGAATTATGCCAATTTTCAATAGGAAATCACCTGTTTTAAGCTTTACCCAAGAGTACCATCCAAGTAAAACATTGAACTCTAAATGGAGCAGCATTCTTCCAAATCCATTTGATGGTATATCTTGAATAGATTTCAGAGTTTGATGGTGGAATAAGGGACAGGTTGTACATGGATGAGACTGAGTAAGACTTTGAATTACAAGCATTCCAAGTAAGATGGTCAGGGTTGTTCATATGAATGGATATCAGAATTCCATCAAGAATGGACAACATCCTTTCCAATTCCTCATTTTCCCAGATAAAAAGATTCCTTCTAAACTGAAAATCCCACCTTAGATGTACCTCAGCCAAAGATTCTTCTTTATTGACAATAATGCTGAAGATAGGGATATTCAAATCCTTACTCAACAGTACCCCATGATTCGGTTAATTATTTGAGTAAAACTCAATTTCATATCAATTTGAGTAGAATCTCCCTTGATTTGGTTAATTGTTTGAGCAAAACTCAATTTCATATGTATTTTGAGTCAATGGCTATGCAGGGGTGCTACTCAAATATTGATTTTGAGTTTAAAGTAGGTTGTTCCAGTGCCATAAGCTTAAAATTTTGTTCTTTTTTTTTTTTTTTTGTGTGTGTGTTCGATAGTTTTACTTAAATTTTGGTAATTATAAGTTTGTCTCAAAGTGAGGATTCAGAAAATCAAAAAATTACCATATAAGAATTACCCAAATATTTTGAAAAAAATATCCAAGAAAAAACAGTTCCGCCGGCTTGAGCTGTCTTTTCATATTTTTTCTTGGATATTTCTCAAAATATTTGGGTTAAAATCATAATTTTATCTGATTCTTCTCGTCAAGACGAACTTATAATCACTAAAAGTTTGACACAAACATCACACAAATGCAAAAGTATCAATACTCAGGCCATTACGGCTACCTCTTCTTCCTTTGCCATTCCTTGGCCTTGTGTGCTACCGGAAATCTTCAAAAACACTTCCAAACATTGTGCGACCCTCGGGGGAGGTGATCCTTGGCCTCGTGTGTGCTTGTTCACTCCCGGATTCCACCGGGAGTCCTTGTGAGCGTGAGGCACAGCTTTAGCCCACCGGTTTGACTTGTGATGTTGCGATTTCCCGGGCCTTAGCCGAATCATCGTTTCTTGACTCTTTAGACCCGGTGTTGGAATGCCATGGGGCACTTGGAACGGTTCCCAAAGCACGCTTATTCACGTGTTTCACCTGTAACTAACAAAAACAACACTGCACGCATATCAAACATATAAGGCGTGAAATCGCGCGTGTGCCTGAGCAAAATAAGCTAGATAAGCCCCGGATATCTACAATATTGGGGGCTTATCAACCATCAATAAAATAACTCCTGAAATTGATGATAACAACCAATAAAGTAGCTTAAATTAAACAAAGAATGGAATAGTCTAAAAACGAGAAAATAAATTCAGTAGCATGTTTTACTAGGGAATTAAAATTGAAAATTAGGTATTAGTAGGGTCAAATAGTTATAGTAATATATCAAAGACTTCCTAACAAAATAGAATTATACTCTAAATAGACATAAAAGATTACCTTACTAGGGTGAAAAATATTAACTTACTAAATCAAGATACATAATTATGTACATATAAATATATTAACTATGTGTGTGTGTGTGTGTGTGTGTGTGTGTGTGTGTGTGTGCGTGTGTGGTCCAGTTCGGTTCTAACCGTGGTTCTCAATTTGAGAACCAGAACAATGAACCGCATAACCTAACAAAATAGAACGGTTCGGTCCAGATTGGATCGGTTTAACGGTTATATTGGTTTTTCTATGCACCCCTAACATAAGATGCTATTACAGATCCTTCTAGAACGGCCCACTAACTTATCACTTAAGGCGGTTATCCAAGTTTTCATACGCTGCTCAACAATGTACTCGCACGTCTCTGTATGATGCTGCCAACCAATCACTTCTTCAACATTTTCCTTTTGCACCTTCCCATGGTGTTGCCACCCTCTCGTGGTGTCACTTTGGTAGTACACATGGCCTACCCTGCTCGGCTATTACCTAGGGCACATTCAGATGGTCCCCCCAAGCTGAGACACCCTCACGTGGTGTTTAGACTGAGCACGTGCACATGGCTCCACGTGCACGTGGCTCCACGTGCTCAGGCTTTTACCTATTTAAGTGGATTTTACCCACTCCATCTTCTCTATTTTTTTAATTTTTCTTTATTTAGTGATCTTTCAGAAAAATGTGAGAAAAATAACCAAACCTCTATTAATGTTGTCTTATTGTAACTTAGTTTCAAAAATTCAATTATGTACTTTGAATATTAGTCTAGAATTTTTAGGAAAAGTTTACTAAAGATAAAAATAATCCCAAAATTCGTATATTTTGGATCTTTTTGTCATAATTAAATTTTTTTGGCTCATATTTGTTTTTAATTTGTTTACTTCCTGCTGTCAAGATAAAACAATTATCCACAAAAACTAAATGCAAAACTAAAAAATGTGAAAATTTTATGCAAATAAAAACAATAATAATAAAAGATTATTAAGCCAAATCATCTCCTTTTTGCTCCCCCAAATCCACTGCCAAAAGTAAAAATTGTATGTGAGAATTTTAAAGTACAGTACCTTTTTACGAATGAAGACTTGAACACTAACATTTCAAGGTTTGTTGCCCATGCCTATGCCTGAAGGCACGACTTGAGCAATCGACCCATGTCCCCGTGCCCGTACCCATTATTTATGGTCATTTGAAATTCAGAGAGGGGAAAGGAGAGGAGGTAGAGAGAGAATGTTGTTTGAATTTCGAAAAGGGGGAGAGAGAGAGAGAGAGAGAGAGAGAGAGAGAGAGAGAGAGAGAGAGAGAGAGAGAGAATGTGGTTTGAAAGGGTTTGATGAGCTGGTGGAGGAAACAGGTAGAGAGAGAGGGGGGGGAGGGGGAGTGAGTTGGCAGAGAGAGGGATAAAATGTAATATGATAACTGGGACAAAAACCGCTTTGTATTGTAATATTAGTATTGAAAGTACATTAGTAGATCTTTCAAACTCGGTTAACAAGAAATCAATAATACTCCCTTCGTCCCTTTTTACATATGTTGTTTCGTAAATCCAACTTATTAAAAAAGTATCATCGTTACACCTTTCACATTAGCTTTTACTTCCACTTTACACTTTTCACATCAACTTTTACCTCCAGTTTCCAAAATTATCCTCAACTTTTACCCATTAACTCTTTACCTACTAACTTTTCAAAAGGGCAAAATGACAATTGTACAAACTTTTACCCATTAACTTTTCAAAACACACACTTAAGGAACAACTCAAAATGGAAATGTTTACACTAAAAAAGGGACGGAGGGAGTAACGCTTTGTTTCTTTTTCATTCTCACGTATTTCAAATAGGAGTGCACACCGACCCGGTAGCCCACCCTGCCGCCCATCCCAGCCCGAATTTTTTAGGGTTTGGTATATAAATTTAGGTCTATTGGGTTGGACTATTGGGTTGGACTGGGATGATATTTTAAGCCCAATTTGTTAATGGGTGGGTTTGGAAAAGTCCTCAAAGCCCAGCCCGGCCCCAATATAATATTATTATTTAAAACACACACACACACACATATAGTCCACTTCTTATCCACACCCTTCAACTACGGACTTCGTCCGCACCTCCTAGTTTCGGACCAAATCTCGATGATCCGAACCGTTCAATATGTATAAAACGCGTTTTTAAGGGCCCGCGAGAAATCAAAAAAAAAAAAAAAAAAAAAAAAAAAAAAAGGAAGGGCTTGATCTAAGCAGTTTTTCATAAAAACGAACATATACATTGGATCAAGCCCTTCCCGATAATTTTTTTTTGTTGATTTCTCGTGGGGACCCTTAAAAACACTTTTTAAACACATTGGACGGTTCGAATCGTTGAAATTCGATCGGGATCTATGAGGTGTGGTGTAGACACCCCGATTTTGACCCGAGATACTTATCAAGCACTCCCGATGACGAGGAAGGCCACCCGTGGATACCTTGAGGCTAAGAACAAGGCTTGAACCTACCCAAATCACCCCAACCCACCTAAAACCCTTTCCAAACAGCCCTAACCAACCAAAATGACCAAAATACCCCTCAAACTACCAAAATAACTCAAGACAAACCCCTGAGCTCAACACACATTGAGCGCTCAAACTCTGAGCAGGTTGTTTTTTGCAGAGCATCTAATCATGAGATTCTCCTGCATGGGGGTGCGTATTAGCTGTCGTATTGCTGCGTATAAGTGTATTTCGGCCCCTAATTTGCCCCCTATTGAGCCTAAAGCCTATTTCTATTTCAAACTAACATTTCTCTCCCATTTCACTCTATATAAACACCTCTCCACACTATGATCCTAAGCCCACTCTCTCTCTAAAACTCCATTTCCAGAGCTTCCATATCATTTTTATCCATCTATTTAAGCTTAGCCCTTCTCTACCAATAAACCCCACTTTTTCATCACCCTCCAAGCTTAAATACGTCACCATCTACTCAAATAACGCTCAATCCAACCCACATTATCTATATTCTGTCCAAAACCATCCACATCGCACCTATAAACCCAGTCATCACCCATCCATCCATCAAATATCAAGTTCAAGCCTTGATGAAAGCTAAGAATGTAGAAAATCCATGTAAAAGTTATGGGTTGGTACTCCTGATGGAGACCAGTGTGTTCATGGAGGTCCTCTATACCTCTAATGAACTCACAAGGTCCTAAATGCCCAAGAAAATGATTTTCAAAAATCTTAGCTCAAGGCAGTTTGAGCGCTCAATGACCGTACCATGAGCGCTCAAACTGTTTTGAGACTCTTTCATGTTCTGATGGTTTCTGGCCTTTCTTGATGTTTATGTCATGTTTTCATGGCTTTTGGTTGGCTTACATGATTTTAAGTCAGTTCATATCTCTCTGATTATTGAACAATGAGCTCAAAAGTTACGAAAATGATATATTTTGCAGTTTTTGATCCCTCTTGTGTTGATACCATTATCTTAGTGACTCTTGTGGGCTTAAAAACTATTAAGTCAGTTTGTTTTATCTTTTTTATAAACGATCAATGAGCCCTAGGGTTATTAAGATGATGTTTCATCATCATCAAGCCCAAAATAAACATGTTTTGTAAAAAGATCAGATGCATACCATGCTTCTGAACCATGATCGGAAAGTTCAAAGTATAGGCAACATGAAGGATGATCAGAAACCATCAGAAGCTCATATCCATTGAATGGGGTTTGAGCGCTCAAACCAAGACCCATTGAGCACTCAAACCTAGTTCCATTTCATCTTTGCTCTTTGTTTATCATAGCTTCAATCTCTATTTTGAGTTTATTACAGTATGTGTGTGTTGCTGTGGAAGCTTTAATCAGTCTGATTCTCTCCCATTCTCACTCTATTTATGCTCATGTTTAGTTCAAAGTATCAATCTAACTCATGCAAGTTGTTCTGTTGATTTTTTTGGGACATCAGTGCATTCTATACCAGTACATGTTTTGAAATTGTTGATGATCCAAATGAGGGCAAAATGGCACAGAGTGTAAACACTCAAATCCAGCAGATGGTTTGAGTGCTCAATGAACCTCTTTGAGCACTCAAACTATCTTCAGGTCCATCAAATATTACTCTCATCCAAGCTTGTCTTCTGAGCCCAGAGTAGTCTGGAATGCTTTCTTTTAACATTGAGTCTTCATTCCTTCTGTACTGTTTGCCTCATTTGGTTCATGAATGAGTTTCAAAACCATGTATGCATAGCCATACCATTTTGCTTAACCATCCCATTACTGTTTCTGAATAAACAACAAAGATCAAATCATGTTTTCATCAAATCAGAATCATCAGAAGCATCATGAGCATGCGTAGGAGAGGAGAGTTTGAGCGCTCAAACCCACCCTTTGAGTGCTCAAACTCCTATCATGGGATCAGATTGGTTTTTGCTTTTTGTTTGTTGGTTGTGTCATTTCTAGTCATTTTGCTTCTGTTAATCATATACTAACACTGTCTTTTGTTGTTTGTTGTTTTAATTGCTCATGCTTGCACATTTACATCAACACTCATATAGTACACGATGCACATGCATACACCGTAATCCATTGTTATTTTTATTATTGTTATGTGGCTCCCATCCCCCATTCCCCATTACTCGTTCAAGGTTGAGTTGCATACATTTCATATGATCTCACAAAAGCTTAGTAGAGACCGGTTTTCGAACCGGGCGAGGGGGGTGCCGTAAAACCCATCCCCTCTCGTAACCAAGCTCTTGAACCTAAGATAGTATGGTGATGACAGGCCGGTATTAATCCTTATCCAAAAAATGAGGCACGAGTCAATCGAGTTCGGTTCCTCGGGGACAATCCGCTAAAACCCGGGTGGCGACTCCGAATCGATGATCTCCAGAGGGGCGTCCACATGTGGATTTTTTAAAAATCAAGGAGCCCTGACTGGAAGTAAATTGTGAGTATATATATATATATATATAAGAAGTTTCCTATGAGGGCTCCCTCACAAAAAAAGTGCGGGAAAACAGTTGTGGGCCGTTGGATCCTACGCCCTTCACGCGATCCAACGGCTCACAACTATTTTTCCACACTTTTTTTTTGTGAGGGAGCCCTCATAGGAAACTTCTATATATAGTCCTTATCTAGTCTAGGATCTCTAATTCCGAGACTCATAGTTCTGGATCAAATTTTCATGATCCGAACCGTCCAATGTGTTTAGAATGTGTTTTTAATGGTCCCCGCAAGAAATCATCAAAAAAAATACCGGAACTGTATATGTACAGTTTTTGTGAAAAACTGCTCGGATGAAGCCCTTCCTGGTTGTTTTTTCTATGATTTCTCGCGTGAATCATTAAAAACACATTTTAAACACATTGGACAGTTCGGATTATGCAAAAACAATTTTTAAAACCTCAAAAACACTATATATATATATATATATATATATAGGATAATGATCTATTGAGGGAGTCCTTAGGATAATTCCGTGCGGACCTCACCATTCCGGATCAAATCTTGACGATCCGAACCGCTCAATGTTTTTAAAATGCATTTTCCAAGGTCCACGCGGAAAATCTTCAAAAAAAAATACCCGGAAGGGCTTGATCGGATCAGTTTTTGTAGCGTTTTTAACAAAAACTGATCCGATCAAGCCCTTCCGGGTATTTTTTTTTGAAGATTTTCCGCGTGGACCCTGGAAAATGCATTTTAAAAACATTGAGCGGTTCGGATCGTCAAAATTTGATCCGGAAAGTCGAAAAATGGTGAGGTCCGCACGGAATTTTTGTTTGAGGGAGTCCTTAGTAGATCGCCTTCCATATATATATATATAGGTTCCACTTCTAGTCAGGGATCCCTGACTTTGTTTAAAGTCAGGACCTCACATTTTCCAATTGAATTTTGATGATCCGGGCCGTCCAATGTGTTTACAACATGTTTTTAAGGGTCCCCGCGAGGAATCATAAAAAAATTACCGGGAAGGGCTTCATCCGAGCAGTTTTTCATAAAATATATATCTACGGTTTGTATGAAAAGCTGCTCGGAAGAAACCTTTCCTTGTCATTTTTTTACGATTCCTCGCAGGGACCCTTAAAACATGTTCTAAACACATTGGACGACTCGGATCATCAAAATTCAATCGGGAAAGGTGAGGTCCTGACTTTAAGCAAAGTCAGGGATCCCTGACTTCATATATATATATATATATATCCATCTCCTTCTCCTCCAGACTCCCTGAAATGGGAGATATCATGTCCTTCCAATCGCAGCCGTTGGATTTAATCCAACGGCCCAGGGTCCCTCATTCATTAAACCTAAGCCCCTTCATTAAACTGGACCCTTTAAGGGTCAAGGGGTCACACGGTTAAAACCCCAATTTTGTCCTCCCCCTCTCATTTTCACGCTACATCTGGAGAGAAGAGAGAGAAAGCGATACTGAGAGAAGAGAGAGACGACGAACGAACGAACGAACGAACGAAGAAATCGATCCACCAAACAATGTCGTTCTAGGTCTACGAAATCGATCTAGCAAACAATGTCGTTCTAGGGCTACAAAATTGATCCAGCAAACAACCACCAGTAATCGATCCACCACTAAAGGTATCTCTCCTTGTCTTCTTGAACTAAATAGTGTGTTTGAAAAGAGTAGTTGAAATGTTGTGCACCTACCACAGTTAACTGGGAGATGGCTCGTCTCTTTGTGTTGTCGGTCCCATGAACCCAACAATAGCTACGATTTGTTTTTTTGATTCAACATTTTCATTACATATTCTTTCTCATTAGTCATGAACAAAAAGCCCAGCTTAATTTGATTCTGGTTGTGAGCCCACCAGCCAAACCAAACACCTTACACTTTTCCACTTGTTGATGCCTGGGATGAGGACATTGTGAATCAAGCAAGGAACCATATTATTTTGATAATGCAGGGTGTAAAGGTATCTCACCTTGTGAAAAATAGTCAGATACCATCAAAACCTGTGTTTGTCACGTTTCTGAAATCACAAACCTTGGGTTATAATGATACAACCAAAAGTAAATCCAACCTAAATAAACACGTTAACACAAGTTGCATGAAACTGCAACTGCTGTTGGATCATTTGCTTGTTTACCATTCACAGCTTTTAAAGGACAGCATGAGCTCATTAAGTTACCCTTTGGTGCAAAAATTTGGAAATAGACATGTGTCATATTCCGGCAGAAACTTAAAACATCTCTTAGAAGTCAGCACCATTTTGGGGTAAGAACTAGAAGAAAGGACACCAAAAGGACCTAAAGAATCCTAAATGGAGCATCTTTCATCACAACAATAAAACATAAGCAGAAAATCTGATATTAATCTGATTATAAGTCTGCACCATTTTATGTTTTTATTGAAGTAGTTACATTAACTTGCATTGAATTAGTGGATACATAGCTACTTTGAAGTATTATTGATGCTCAGCTATTCTGTTATTGTGTTGTCTTTCGCTTTGTAGGATGGAGTCGTTGGAAGATATACATCTATCGACTGCTGATTCTGCCCAAATAGTACACATTCCTCAAGTACAAAGGGAGCTGAGACCTAAAGTTAAGCAACACTTTGACAATTTAGATGCTGCTCACGAGTTTTACAACAACTATGCTAGAGCAGCTGGATTTGGGACACGGAAAAATTCTAGCAAGATTAAGGGGAAAACTAAAGTAGTTAGGAAGGAGTACGTTTGCTTCAAAGAATGGTCAAGGAAAATCTATCAACAAAATTCTGAACCCACAACACGGAAACGTGGGATAATTAGAGAGGGGTGTGGTGCAAAACTCACTGTTGTAAAAGATTACAAGTCATGGAAGGGGTTTGTTATAAGCCAATTCGTCGAGGGCCATAACAACACTCTTGCGACGCCCAGGAAGGTTCATTTTTTGCATTCTCATCGCAAAGTGTCAAAGGCCAAGAAAGCCTTAGCAAAACAATTAGCTGCTGCAATGTGCCAATGTCACAACAAATGAGTATTTTATAGATGGATGTCGGGGGTCTTCAAAATGTTGGGGTTTTAAAACAAGATTTGTATAATGTTGCAAGGGACTAGGAAAGAGTTGGATGGACTTGACGTGGACCTAATGCACGAGAATTTTCTGAAAAACAACAAACGAATCCCGGTTTTAGGTTTAAATTTGCACTAGATGGTGAGGGGAGGATGAAGCATTGTTTTTGGGCCGATGCAACCATGAGAGAGTCATCTCGGTATTTTGGGGACGTTGTGGTGTTCGATTCAACTTACAACACCAATCGATATAAGTTGATCTTTGCACCTTTAGTCGGGGTTAATCACCACGAGCAGACAACTTTGTTTGGGTGTGCGTTCTTACATGAAGAAAACAATGATGCATTTGAGTGGTTTTTCGAGGAATGGTTGAAAGTGATGCCAGCGGGGCCGCCGAAAATGATCATAACTGATCAGTGTCTGGCGATGACCAAAGAAATTGCCACTGTTCTTCCAACTACGCATCACATGTATTGCATTTGACACATCACAAGTAAATTTTTCTGAAAAATTAGGTGCGGTTCAATATACACAGCATTATGATGAGTTGAAAGATTGTATATGGAAATCCGAAAGCCCTACAGAGTTCGAAGCAAGATGGAGAGAGGTACTAGAAAAAGCAAACTTGGATACCAATGAATGGTTGCATGATTTGTACAAAATTCGTGACAAATGGGTTCCCACATTTGTCAGACACATTTTTTCTGCCCACATGACTAGCAGTGCTCATGCTGAAGGTTGTCATGCAGTCTTCAAGAGGTTTGTGTCAGTAGAGAATTCTTTGACTGAGTTTGTGAAACGGTTTGATCGGGCACTTGCACACATGCGGCATAATGAATTGGATTTGGATCATAAAGATGTGAATGAGAAGCCAATTACAAAAACTTCCTGGGCAGTGGAGTCAACAATGAGTGAACTATATACACGGACTATATTTTACAAGTTTCAAGATGAACCCTGTCAAAAGGATGCGTATGTGCACACGAGGACATTTAAAGATGAACGTGTCTGTTTGTACAGTGTCAAGAGGGGAGAGAGTGGATCGAAGGGTCGTCAGCTTTCATTAGATAAGTCATCGAACTTGCTTAGTTGCAGTTGTAAGATGTTCGAATGTGACGGAATTCCGTGTAGGCACAGGCTGCAATACTTTAGTAGGAAGCAGCTTCTGAAACTGCCTGAACAATACATCTTGCAGAGGTGGATTAAATTAGTAAAAGCTGAGAGAGTTTTCAATGAGTTGGGTCGTGGCATTTCTGAAATATGTGACTCTTCCATGTTAGAGAAAAGAAATAGCATCTCCCATCTTTATTCTACTGTAATTGATGGGGCCTTGGTAATTGAAGGTGGCCCTAATGTTGTGAAAGATTGTTTGTTATTAGCTTAGAAAAAGCTTGCATTGATGAAGAGTTCTCACGTAGATGGCGAAGGGAGTACTATCCAAATGAGTATCCAAACGCCGGTTACTATTGCAAGCAAAATTAGTTTGAAAGAACCACTCCCAGTGAGGACAAAGGGGTGTGGGAAACGACTGAAACGAAGGAAGGAGAAGGCGATGGCCAAGAAGGCTAGGCGTTGTAATGGTTGTGGGAAAGTAGGTGTGTCGCATGACAAAAGAAATTGTCCAGTACTTCTAAACAGGTAGTGATTAATAAGTATGTTCAATTGTTTATTTCTGAAAATGAAATCGTTTAAGTGTTTAAATTTTAATTGTCATAATTATTTAACGGCAGGTTATCGCAAGATGGTAGGTTGAATGACGAAGATGAGGACGACAATGTGGAATATGATTCTTTAAGTGGGAATTGAATTATGTAAGTGGAATTATTAGTTTAATTTATGTTGTGAACTTAGTTTAATTTGTGGAACTATTATTTATTGTTCTGGAAATTTGCGTTTATGAATTGGATTGTGGTTGTGGGGACTTGTTTATTGCTATTAGTTTGAGACGCAAGGCGTCAAGTTAGTCCACGGTTGGATATCCTTAATCTGACGGTAGGTATCTATCTTTCACAGGTACTCCACGTTGAAATGAAGAAGGGTATCGTGGAGGCTTCGTTGGAGAGCAAGGCCTTTTTCATGCAGTTATGACGGTGGAGAAACCAACTGATTTGGTGTTAATCTGGATTAATTTTATATTGTAATGATTGATTGATTCTATTTTATGAATCTGTTAAGAATCTATTAAACTTTCTTTGGACTGGATTAGACGTTATAGTTGGGTGAGAACTTGAACTTCCTGCAGAATGAGCTATGTAGTTATGGTATGGTTTTTGCGTATAGCAACTGTTGGAGTAGTTGCAGAATGAGCTATGTAGTTCTGGCAAAAATGATTCTTGTTTCTACTTTTATGTTTCCAAAAAACTGTGTTTAAGTATGTTTGCACATGATGGGTTCTTGGTGGACAATCTGGGTTCTTGGTTACTCTTGTTATGATGGACACTCTGTGCAAATAGCAGAGCACGTGAGTCAAATGTAGAGTTCTTGGTTACTCTTGTTATGGTGGACAGAAAGACATGGCCATTGTGACTTACTCCTCAAACATGGCCATTTTGTTTAAGTCATTATCTAAAGTGATTCCAAATACCCATCATCAATTTTGTTTTAGCACACGGCCGCTTGAGAAGATAGTTTGCCAGTAAGATGGAGTAATAATCGAACCCATTCAGATAATGGTAAAATCTTATAACCCAGTAACCCACTCGTGCACGAGCAAAGGGTAAATTTCCAACGAAATGGAGTTTGAAGTATCAAGAAACAGAAACCATGATTATGACTAAACATTTGCAACAAAGCTTTTACATCTAATCACCTTCAGTTCATTAGTTCATTCACTTCCATTGCAATTGCATCAGATAAAGAGCACCAAATAACACTAAATATGGCTCTAAGACAAATACTACATGAAAAATCACTCGACCATATTACAAAGAGGACAATCCAGTCACTAGCACCCAAACAGTTTCTCCATATTCAGGAAGTGTTTAACCATCACCAGAACTAGCACCCAAACAGTTTGTCCATATTCAAGAACTGTTTAACCATCACCAGAAATAAAACACACAAAGAATATAGTTTTCAAAAGCCACAAAACAATGGCTCAAACCCAACCAACCAAGCAAAAAAGTAATCAAAATAACAGTTTTAAAAAGCCACTACACAATGGCTCAGACAAAAAATTCACTACAAAAGAGGGTTCATTTCAAAAGAGGGTACGACGAAATTACAATGCCATTACACCACTAAGGCAGTGCTAAGTGATTGCCTTTTCCCAATGAAGTGTACAAATAATACATTAACCAACCCACAAAACCATAAAACAAAATTTTCCACTTGGATGTTCCCATATTTTGGGACTCTTGTGTAGGATGCTTCACTGGATTAGCTGCCTTCAATTTTTCAATTTCCATTTGCATTGCATCAATCTTCATTTGCATTGCATTACCTTCAATGTGAATTTCTTCATCTTTTTTCAAAGGGGTCGAACTGCTCTCAACTTGTTCAGTGCCCCTCCCCACCTCTCTCACTTTCCTAATCTTCATTGACCTCAAACCCCTTTTGTTTTCCAAATTCAGCGGGGGGTCATACCAGCAAAAAAAAAAAAGTGCAATGTTCTTCATTCTTAAAACAAAACAAGTGAAAAATATATGGTTCAGTAACAAAAAATAAAACAAGAGTAAAAATCGCAAATGTTAGCTTCATTGAAGTCTTAACATGTAGTTGGAACACCCAAAGAATCTCCGGCCTGGGTTCGGTTTGGATTTTGACGTACATAGTGGGGCTGTTTCCCCACATAAGCACATCATCCCAACATCATTCTCATCTCCACAATAGCTTCCTTCCAATTACATCTGATTAGAGAGAGATTAGACAATTAGGTATATAAAGTCCCACAAGCAGTAGAAAACTGGAAACCACAGTTTGACAGATGCAGAAACAATAAGCTGCCATAGGAGAGTCATACTTGAATGTATCACCTTTGAAGGGCTCCAACAATTCCATTTCTCATCATCCACATTCCACAGGACCAAAATAGACATATCAAATTGCACAGTAAAAAACATATACAAAGGCATAACTTTTTGAAAATCATTTGTTCTATATACAGATAGACCTACTGTCTTTGTTCTATATACAGACAGACCAAAATATGCAAACTTTATTCTGCCTAAATCAAACATAGGACAACTAGTCTTATAGTACATACAATCTCATCTAATATTATAAGGACCCACATGTTCTCTTTACCCCATCCATCATTCATCCCTTTCTTAAATTTCTAAAAAAATAATTCAGCAATCAAACGTTTTTTTGGAGTACTGTTTCACATTGTTCATAATGCATCACATGCTATTTTATCCTTGGAAACACTAACACAAAAGTTGCAGTATTTACCATTCACAAAGCATATTGAGTACTTTACCCCCAATGCATTGACTACTTTCCTTGTGGCTGTCTGTTTAACAAGAATTTCATATAAATTACTAAATGGAGCAGAGTCTAGCGTATTTCACCCCTACAGAATCATCATTTGCGCAGTGTGATCCATTGATGGAATTGCGTATGTTTCATCCTACAAAAATAGAACTTGTGAGTTTAGGGAGAAACGACACTCGACATGAAACTCAGAACACACAAACCATTCTTAACCATGCCTCAAATCAACCCAGTACAAAGTAAAGATGCCCACAATAATAATATCGATTGGAAAATCAAAAATTAGTATCCAACACTACCCAAATCGAAAACCCTTTTTCAAAAACCCAAACCCTAGTTGGGGTGCAGAAAAATTAGAAGATCGAACAGCTTTTCACCAAAATCGTAACCCTAGTTTCCACGAATCGAACGCGAGAGAGAAAGAGAAGGAGATATACCTTGGTTTGGCGAATCGAACGCGAGAGAGAAAGAGAAGGAGAGAATGGACGGAGTTGGTGCAACGGTCGTGGGTCTGGTTCGATTTCGTAGCCTTCTTCTTCTTCGTTGGTTCCTTCGTTCGTCGTCTCTCTCTTCTCTCAGTATCGCTTTCTCTCTCTTCTCTCCAGATGTAGCATGAAAATGAGAGGGGGAGGAAAAATTTGGGGTTTTAACCGTGTGACCCCTTGACCCTTAAAGGGCCCAGTTTAATGAAGGGGCTCAGGTTTAATGAATGAAGGACCCTGGGCCGTTGAATCCAACGGCTGCGATTGGAAGGACCGGATATCTCCCATTTCAGGGAGACCAGAGGAGAAGAAGATGGTGTGTGTATATATATATATATATATATGATTATGTTTGGTCCTGTAGAAAACTAGAAGTCTATGCTTGGGGTTTTCTCTTTAGGGTTTTCTTTCTCGAAGAGAGGCACATATCTTCTTATTGAAGAATAAGTTTCATGTTTATTTTATTCTCTTCAATTTCTTTAGTCTTCTTCTTTTATCTTTTGGGAGATATTTAAATAGTAAAACTATATAGTTTTATGGGTTTGTTTTTATAGTATTGCGAGCACATAAAACTTTAATTGTTGCCGGTTGTGACTAATTTGTGATCGTTGTAGTTGATTTCTTCATGTTTGTGATATTACATTTTAGAAAAATAAGTGGGCTTAAGAATTACATTGGCTTATTTGATAACATAGATTAAGCACTTAAAACTAAATCAATTAAGTAATAAATGATTAAGTAGGTTTGATAACCACATTTTATATTACTTAATAGATTAAGTGCCACTTAAAATGTAGGCTAAAAAGTTAACAAAATTTTGGCTGAATTCTTATGTGCTTACAATCAACCATCACACCACCGCCGTTGTCACCGCCAACACCATTCCACCACCACTACCACCACAACTACCAAGCCACCACCACCACCGCCACGCCACAGCCACCACCACCGCCGCCGCCACTACAACCACCACTACCACCACCACCACCACCGCCACCACTATCACCATTACCCATATACCACCACCATTATTACCATGCCACCGACATCACTCTACCATCACTCCCACTCCACCCCACCACTCCTCCTCCACCACCACCACTACCACGCCAACACCATCACACTACCACCACTACATCACCATCATTGCACAACTATTACTCCACAGCCACCACAACTCACCACCATTCCACCACCATCATTACTCCACTACCACTGTTACACCGCCACCTCGCCACCACCTCCCAATCACCACTCCACCACTACCACAAATACATGATGACCATTAGTAAAATTAAGAGACGATTAGAACAAAAAAAAAATCATCTTATAATTCAGTGCTTAATATGTTTTATCAAACATCTTTTCCGCTTAAAAAATTCAGCATTCAGTTTTCAGTACTTAATTTTTCAGCTTTCAGTTTTCAGTTTTATCAAATAGCCCCTTAGCACCGTTAGTAATAGGGGTGAGCATCTTACCCGGAACCCGATGACCCGACCCGACCCGACCCGACCCGAAAGGGTATCGGGCGGTTTCGAAACTATATCGGTTCGGGTCACGGGTTAGTTTTTTGGGGGAAATCGGGTTTCGGGTCGGGTTTCGGGTTAAGCTTTATACCACCCGTCGAAACCGACCCGACCCGACCATATTTTATATGAATAAAAAAATAAAAAATATATATACTGATTATACTCCCACTGTCCCACACAAACCCTATCTTATTCTCCTCTTTCTCACTTTCTCTAACACAGCCGCACCACCTCTCTTTCTCTCCTCTCGGTTCTCAACGAAGAAACTGCATCTCTCACCCTCTCTCCCCGACGATGAGCTACCGGACGGCAAGTCTCCGACCACCGTAGTCCGTAGAGGCATAGACACTGTATCTCTGACCCTCTCTCCCCTGTTTCTCTACCAGACGTCCAGACGGTCCTGCATCTCTCTCTCACTCTCGATCGGCACATAAATTAGTTCATCCGGTCACTTTTTCATACAGAAATCAGTGTAAATCATCTCTCTCTCTCTCTCTCTCTACTGTTCTAGGTTTTTATTTATTTATTTATTTACAAATCAGTGTTCTATTTACAAGCTACTGTTGTACAAATCAGTGTTTTTCTTACAAGTTACTTATTTACAAATCAGTGTTCTAGGTTTTTTTTTTGTTTCTTTTTGAAAGTGAAGTTACAGACTTACAGAGTTACAGTTGTAGGTTTTTTTTCCTTTCAAATATGTGCTTCAACAGTTCAACCAACACTCATGTTTGTTTGGTATTTCTTTTTTCACTTTGGATCAGGTTATGGAGTCCTCTAACGAAGTTGATGAAGTTGAAGCTGTTATCCATGGTGGTGAATCCAGTGATCTTGGTGAAACTGTGCCCAGACGATCTTCGAAGAGAAAAGCTCCAACTACGAAAAAGAAGGCCAGTAAGAAAAAGGCTGGCGGCGGTAGACAACCAGCTGAAGCATGGGATCACTTCCATAAAATTGAGGCAAAAGACACCTCCGATGGGATTCAGCGGGCTGTATGTAAGTATTGTGATAAAAAATATAGGGCTGATCCTAAAATGCATGGGGTAAGTAATTTGACTAGTCATAGTGCAGTCTGCAAGAAATACCCTTATAGAGAACTTGATGGTCAGCAAAGTTTGAATTTTCGACCAAACAAAAATGGAAATGAGGGTTTTGATCTTGTTGCGACTACTTTTTCTGTTGATGCTGCTAGAAATTCTCTTGTTGAGATGATAATGATCGATGAACTGCCCTTTAGTTTTGTAGAGGGAATTGGTTTTAAAAAGTTTTGCAATGCCTTGCAACCTAAGTTTAGTCCTATTCCTTCTCGTTTTACCATTGCTAGAGATGTTGTTAAAGTCTATAATAGAGAGAGGGATGAGTTGATGAAAGTCCTTAAAAGTCGTAGAGTTTCTCTCACAACAGACACGTGGACGTCAATTCAAAATTTGAATTATATGTGTCTAACTGCTCACTTCATTGATGACAATTGGAAACTTCATAAGAGGATTGTGAACTTTTGTCTTGTCGAAGATCATAAAGGAGATACTATTGGTAAAAAGGTTGAGACTTGCTTGCTTGAGTGGAACATTGGAGGTGTCTTTACTTTAACGGTAGACAATGCTAGTTCAAATAGCACGGCTATCAAGTATTTGGTGAAGAAAACAAAGGATTGGGAGGGAACCATCTTAGAGCATGAATTAGTACACATTCGTTGTTGTGCACATATTCTAAACCTTATTGTTAGTGATGGTTTGAAAGAGCTTGATTCATCTATTGCTTGCATACGTGAGGTTGTGAGGTATGTAAGGGGTTCTCCTCAAAGGCTAGAGTCATTTAAGAATTGTGCCAAGAAAGAGAAAATTGATTCAAAAAAGTATTTGTGCCTTGACATTCAAACTAGGTGGAACTCCACTTATTTAATGCTTGACGCGGCTCAAAAATATGAGAAGGCTTTTAACCGATTACATGAAGAGGACTTAAATTTCAAAGCACTTTTTAAGGACGAGGATGTTAGTGAGGGAGAAGAGGAAAACGAGAGTAATGAGGCAAGGGTGGCAAATAGAGGGAGTGGGCAAAAGAGGATGCCAAGTAAGAGGGATTGGGCTGATTGTAGAACCTTTGTTCACTTCTTAAGGCTTTTCTATGTGGCAACTAAGAGGTTTTCCGGTACCCTTTATGTCACCTCGAATGTTTTCTTTAGTGACATGTTTGTGATTCAATCCGAAATAGAGAAATTGATCCAAAAGGATGATCTACTTTTGTCTTCAATGGCAATAAGTATGAAAACAAAACTTGAGAAGTATTGGGGGAGAGGGGATAAAATCAACTTGTTATTGTATGTTGCCGTGGTGCTTGATCCTAGGAGGAAGTTGGAATTTGTGAATTTTAGCTTCAATCAATTGTTTGGTAAAGTTGTGGGTGATGAAATAGAGGCGGCGGTGAAGACTTGTTTGATTCGCTTGTATGATGACTACGCTAAACGTGATTCAAATAGTGTGGAAGTGCCTAGTGTGGTTGAGGGCCTTGATGCATCGGCTACGTGTGTTGACGATGATTTTGAGGATCCCCTCCTATCCCTAACTAGTCGGTTTAGCTCTTACATGGAGGAGCGACATTCTGTTTCAAGGAAGACCGATTTGGATAAATACTTGGCTGATTGTTGTGAAGGAGAGAGTAAGGATCCTGCAGCGTTTGACATTCTTAAATGGTGGAAGGACAATTCGGGAAGGTATAGAGTTTTATCACAAGTGGCACGAGATGTGTTGGCGTTTCCCGTTTCTACAGTTGCATCGGAGTCGGCATTTAGCACGGGGGGACGAATACTTGACCCTTTTCGCAGCACTCTTTCTCCCGAACCGCTAACCCGAATAACCCGACCCGATCGGTTCCTGAGTTTATTCGGTTCGGTTTCGGTTGCAGGTATCTGTGACCCGATTGAAGTTAACCCGACCCGAACCCGATCAAAACCGACCCGTGCTCACCCCTAGTTAGTAAGTCAGTTAAAAGAAGGGCGACTCTGTATAATTGTTTCAAATTAAAGTAAGGGAGAACATTGTAATTTCAAAAACCTCAGTAGAAGTCTATACATTTGTCAGAAAATTTTTTGAACTGCGAAAGCAAAAATAACTCCGTCCCTGGACTTGAGGGAAAATATAAGAAATACCGTCAAAAGTATCGAAAATAATATTAGAATGGGTTGTTTCACTTCACTTTTTGTACTTTTAGGATTTGTATTTGTTCGAGTTTCAGTCATAATTTTATTCTTTTCTGATTCTTCTCGTTGACATGAATCACGAAATTTAAAAAGTTTGACGCAATCAATGTGAAAAAATTTGAATAAAGACAGAAAATCAGGAAATGTAAATTTTCGTATGTATATATGAATCTTACGTACATAAATGTGTGGTGTGCGTGTGTGGTAGTAAAATTATCCGTATTCAATAATTCCTCCTAAATCTGCTTTTCGTTTCTGTGTAAAGCACTGCTAGTGCTACTGCTGCTACATATCCATTTTAGGAAAAATTTTGGGTGCGGAGTGCCACTTGGTACCTAGCATGATCCGAGCCGTTTAAATGTGTTTTGGACGACCCGGATTGCTCATCCGTCTCTCTCTCCTCTCACCCAAACACTCTCTCTTCCTTTTCTCTCTAAAATCCGGACCGTTGGATTGCGTTATAAACGGCCGAGATTGCAGGCAAGTGGGTACCACGTGGGCAATACCCACTCGGCACTGAAAAATTTCTCCCATTTTAGAACAATGCTAGCCGTACCGACCAAAAAAATTCTCCCATTTTGGACGAAATTGGGTGATTTTGAATCGAGCACTTAGGAGCGTTCGATTAAGGTGATTTCCGTGCAGACCCCATCGGAATTCGATTCGAGAGTGAATGGACGACTCGGATCGACCGTTTGGAACCCACAAGGGGGTTGCCGGCGCCGTCTGTACCATTTTGGTCGGTACCGCTCGTTTTATCGCCCATTTTAGGTACCTACCCTTTCTGGTGTAACTAGAGATAGGAATTGCAAGTTATTCTAGTAATAAAAAAAAGTACATTTGCACATGGCACCTTCGTATTGGTTATTGAAATTACTCTTATCTCTTTCATTTTGAGAATGATTGCTCATCCATCTCTCTTTCTTCTGAAATTTTGCAGGCTTTCTCTGAGACATCACGTGTAATTCTGTGCCATGGGTAGGTACATCCTTTGGTGTATGGAATCCAAGGACAAATGGTCTGGTAGAAATAAGGTACTACAGGTCCCCGACTTCCACATGATGAGCCTTCTCACTTGATTAGTGATTTCAATTTTCAACTGTACAACAAGTCCCATCACTTGATGACTGTGTTTGGTTATCAATTTTGGAAAAGAAATTTGGAAGTGCACTCTATTCCACTAACTTACAAAGTCAAAAAACCGGGATAACCTAAAAAATTTTCTAATAATAGTGGGTATGGTAGGATATGAAGAAAATCCGTTTGGGTATGGAGCGGGTATGATTTTGTAACCCCCACCCCCGAAATACCCATACCCGTCGAATCCGGGGAGGCGTTGTGCAGTAGGTGTTGTGCAGCAAAACTACGTTGTTTTGCTCATTTTCTTGTGACATCCAACGACCCTGTTTGACGAGTTGATTTTGGGGTTTAATTTTAAGGGATTTAGGCTCTTTGGGGTAGGGTATAGTGGGTTTAGACATGTTGGGTTTAGACACTTTGTAGTGGTTTTTTCTTCCTTCCAACAAGGCCCTTAGAGACTTTGGAAGTGTGCTAAAAAAACAAGCAAAACGATGTAGTTTTGCCGCACAACACTTATCGCATAGCACCCACCTCGGATTAGTACCCGTCCTATACCCTCTCCGTACCCGGTTATCCGTACTAAATATGTTACTCCCTCCGTCCCAATTTGTTGTGTCTATTTCTTTTTTTGGACGTCTCAAAAAATCGCATATATCTTTCAATCTATAATGTTTTTTATAGTCAATATGGATCTTGTTTGATAGATCTCAATTAATTTTTTAAAACAAAGATTTTGAAATAGTAAAAAATATTATAGATTATGAAATATAGACAATTTTTTGAGAAGTTCCAAAAAGGAAACAGGCGCAACAAATTGGGACGGAGGGAGTATATTATATATGTAGATATAAATATTAACATACATATAAATCTTGAGTATAAATATATACGTAAACAATTACCTCTTTAATTAGCTAATCTTATGAATTACTA
>CM029278.1:21805511-21906666 GCA_016920895.1 Vaccinium myrtillus | reverse complement strand
CATGGACCACTTAATATCCAAATAATATCCATTAAGATTATATTTGTAAATATAAATATCAATTTATTTCCTCCTTGACTTCTTTATTTTTTTTGTTGAGATATGGGTACATTCTGGGAAAAACCCCAATCCCCATCGGAAGGTGGATTTGGTTCTTTATCTAATATCCCCAATGGGGATGGGGAAAGACCATCCAATCAGGGGTTGGGAATGAAATGGGATTCTCCGATCCATACTCTGCCTGTTGTCATCCCTAATTTTATTGTGCTTTTTTAGGTAGGTCATTCTCTCACAATACATCACATAAAAATCGCAAAAAACCAAAAATTACTATGTGTTCTCTCATTAATGACTCACATTTATAAGCACTGTTGAAAACCTGCTATAATTGAAGGCTATTAATTATAAATTTTGTTGTATTGCGACATTGCTACCATTTTTTTATGTATTCTTATTTTGAAATCATCACATGATAGTTCCAAACCCTTGGTGGTTCTACTTTTCTGGCTCTTACTCGTAATAAAATGGTGGGTATAAAGTACTGATTCCCCTTGAAGCATCTTCAGCACATCCTAAAAACACTAAACATCAAAAGAATTGAAGATTTTACATCAAAAGAATTGAAGATTTTATAGTATCTTTTGAGCACAGTGATCAGCTAGTTCATAACAAACTAGGGAAGATCGAGTTCGTGCAAGCATTCACAGAAGATTTTGTATGCATATTGTAAGCTCTAAAAAGTCGATCAGCTTTTTGTGTTGGAAATTTCATTGACAAAATACACATTCTCTCTATCTTATTTATCGAGTTGTACTTTTATTTTATCCTTTCATAGAGTTTTTGTTTAGGTTGAGGAAATGAATCATTTTAATATGTATTGGGTTCGAGTGCGGTAGTGTTTAATCCAGAGATATAGAATGCTTTGAAAAAGATGTTCAAGTTTAGCTCGAGCACTGTCAAATCTATATGCCAACAAAGTACGTAGTCTAATTGGTTTTGCTGGAGATTTTGCTCGAGCAAAACATCCAGCAACAATACCAGAATTCCAGCGGCTATAAACATATGTAAATTAGGTCAGACTTATTTGAGGCGCTCTTCTCCCTCTCCCAAAGACGAAAAAGACCTAGAAGCATATCTAAGGTTATTGGAGAGTGTTTCTTCAATTGTGCTTGGAGTACATATACGATCTTTGTATCATGAAGCGTTAAGAAACCTCCAAGAGGTTTATCATCAACTACTTCAAGTTCAAAAGAAGTCTAAGGAGGATTCTTAGGCAATACAAAGTCCTTCGGTGGATTACGAGAGGCAAATGAAATGCTTGTGGATTCAAGGAAGCGACGGTCAAAGCACTGGATGTGGTGAACTTAGATTTGATAATTACATCTCAGGCTCGATTGTGAGGTTTCAATCGTAGGATAAGATTGCTTGTAACTACACGTTGAATATACTATTTTTTATTCATTTCCGTGGTTTTTCCCCCATCTAGGGGTTCTCCACGTATATCTTTGCGCTATGTGTTTGGTTGGTTTCTACTGTTTGATTGGTGTGGTGAACGAGGGTAACCGATCATAGGTCAATTGTGAGAGTCTCAATTGTGAGTATGGTCGTTTGTAATCAAACAATATTTGATTTCTTCCCATAGTTTTTACTATTTTAGGTGGAGTTTTCCACGTATGCTGGCGTTCATTGTGTTGCGCTTATTTCTTACTTTTGCTTAAACATCTGGCGTTCATTGTGTTTTTGCTTATTTCTTAGTTTAGCTTAAACATCGTTGGTAATCACACAATGATAATTATAGTATTTGATTCCTTCCGTGAGTTTTACTGTTAGGAGTTTTCCACGCATGCCAGCGTTCATCGTGTTTTGCTTATTTTCTTACTTTTGCTTATCGTTGCAATCAGGAATTTCACATCTAATTTACTATAAATTTTTGGAGGGAAAGGAAAACATACCGAGTAAAGATGGAAATATTTCTCGAGATGTTTGAATATCTTTCCCTTCACAAATTTAACGATCCAAATGCATGAACGAATATCAATAATATTCACCAACAAATTCGCCAGTAACAATGCTCTGAGTCAACAAGGAAGTATGTAAGTCACTCCGAGTGAACCCATTTTCAACCCATATTGAACCCATTTTCAACCCAACTCAACCCATGTAAATATATATGGATTAATATGGGTTCAACCCAAATAAACCCATATTACAATATGGGTAGGTTGGGTTGAGTTATAAGTGGGCAAGTTAGGTTGGGTTCATGGGTTGGATTACCAATTGTCACCTCTAGTCACTCGTATCAGAACCAGAAAGCCTCCCATATCTGCTATCAACAAGCAAATCTTTGGATTTCGTTGACTGAATAAATAAATCCGAGCAAATCTTATTTTTATTCCAAGGGCAAAGAAGCAAGAGGAAGCCAGTTCAGTCCAGCACACAAGCGGCGTATGGCCACCTAAAAACCCGATTTCAGGGCCACGCCACATAATATTCTCGTCAATCAAGTCAGGAAAGACGAGCACAACGAGCATTACATATCGTCCCAAACATACATAATTTCTGGTTCCAGTGATAGCACTCGAAGTTTTTCTCCACGTAAAGATGAATAAATAACGATTCTATGACCAATTTTGCGATGGCATCCTCTCAGATCCGTGCCTCTGGCGAAAGCCGGTGGGTCTGATAGTAGCATTATCAGACCCACCACCAGGTTGATGAAATGGGCCCCACACTGGATCTCTATCGGCTTGGTTAGACGAAAATGAAGTAGAATGGTCTCTTTCCCATGCATGGAAGCGATTTGATGGCGGATTTTCTGATTCTTGGAAGTTTCGACCAGATGAAGCTGATGGGAAGAAGTAGAAGCCATTGGTTGAATCAGAAGATGAGGCTACTGGGGCTACTTGGGCCATGCCACGATGAGTGCTTGGTGCTCTCCTTGTGCCAGAAATCAAAGGCGCATTGCGTACTGCTGGTGAACTGGTGGGTTGCTGAAAGTATGCCTGGAGAGCCTGGACTCTGTCGCGGGCCCGAGCAGCGCTACCCGGGTATGGAGGAATCATTGAAGATGATATTGAGCTTCCAACTCTAGCCGCAGAACTGCAACAAGTATATTTTGTAGTCAATGTCATGCTAAATGGAAAAAGTGGATTTTGAAAAGACAAAAGTTAAGGGGGAAGTGAAACAAACATACCCAATAGGGGCGTTTCACATGCTGATTAGATTCGTAGAGGGATTTGTGGAGGGGAGGCAGTAAAATATACGTAAATTGAATTTATTACTATTGCACGAACTGGTTCAGGCAGGGGTTGATGTGAGCATTCTCGGACATGACCTTGGGGCTTTATCGAATTATTTCAGACTCCTAACTGATTTTTCACTTCATGGAATTGCAGATTCTTGGCCTCAACTAAAAAATCAGTGCAACAGGCTTCTGACGTTACATGAGTCTTCTAAATGTATAAAGTGTTCGTGTCCACGTGTTTCTGGGACATCCACCTAGAAAACATACTTCAGAATTGAAATTTATCATCAACAAATCTTCTGTAATGTGTATGAAATGCTCAAAGATTGGGAGAATACTAATTTACTAACGAGTACTCGTATTTCAAATTGGATACGAGATGGCCTTCTCTCTCATTCCGGGCTACTAGGGAATGCGACCCTAATCGAAGAAAACATCAACTCCCTCTCTTATAGCAGTCCATATGTGTGTCCCCATGCGGTTGAGATGCTAATTAAATGAATCAGGCTATGGATATCTAAGCCAAAGTCTCAAACACTTCCAATTGCAAAGCAATAAACTACTTCAGAAGCGATTACCTGTGGCCTACAAGGAATGGATGAATAAAAGATCCTGATCTTTGCACTTCAGAATTCGGTCTAGCTGTCCTGTGGGTCACAGATGGAACTGAAGGCTGCTCGGCACTAGCAACACGACTGCTCAATGTAGGGAAGGGGGAGGAATGGTGATCCCAACTGTGGTAATTGACATCCATCGAAGGAAATGCATAAGAAGTGGGCATCTCGCTAGGACCTGATGGGCCATTCCAGTGACTGTTGAAACTAGACCCATCTGAAAGACTACCACCGGAATTTGATGAAGAGGGGTGAATTGGTCCAAGGTAAGCAATATAGGGGCAATGATGACTTGCAGATGATACACCAGCATGCTCAGCAAAGATGGCATGCTGTCCAAGAAGATCATGATCTGCATAAACACAAATGCTCTTACTACAAGATTGGTTTAGAAGTTCCTCCCTCTAGTGAAAATTAAATAGAGATCCCCTAGTTAAGATGGAAAGAGGAATATCTTACATGCATTCGATGAAAACTCCCCTTCACTGCAAATGTGGAAAACAAACACATCAGAGAAAGATATTATACATCATGAACTGAAAAAAGAAAATAACATATTCAGGGGCGACCCTCCCTTTGGCATCCAGTCAATACATTTCCACATTTATCCAAAAAGCTAATGCATCAGTGAAAGAAGTAATTGGTCAGACCAAAGAAAGACATGCAGTCAAGACCAAAATAGAACACAAAGAAAGCACAATAAGCCTAAGGAACTCGTTAGCTATTACAGAAAGAGGCTGTATTATGCACAACAGATAAGAGCAACAATAGCATGAGGAGTAGAGTGTTGTTGGCGCCTCCCTTATACTCCGATGCATTAAGGAGGGGTTCGAGTTCCCCCTCCCCCTCCCCATCTAACACCTAACAATACTAATCTAGATCAAAAAAGACAAGAGCAACAATAATACTCCCCCCCATGGCTCCAACCTACATTGTTTGTCCTCTGAAAATCGTGTAATCTTTTTGAATAAAAACAAAGGCCTTCCATGCATGCATAATTTCTCTCAAAAAAAAAATCAAAAAACAAAAAACCCATCAAATTAAAGAACTAATTGAGGTCTTTAAAATTTAATTTGGATCAAAATTTTAAAAAAAAAAACAAGTAAAAAAGCACTTATTTTTTTATTCCGCAAAATGACAATTTTCTAAAGGACCAACAACATAGGACAGAAGGTCTACATAAAATAAACGGTATATTGCCCCGGCCTTCCAATATGAGGCCTTACTACAGATGGAATCCCCATGAGTCGATGACCATAAGAAATCACACTGCCATCTCGTTCGGATTAGATTTAGCCATTTAGGTCAATGGTGAGGACATGGAAATGGTAAACAACCAAAGACAGAACCTTAGTTGCACGAAGCGGGAGCGGGGGCGGGAGCGGGTGCGGGGGAGCGGGGCCGCGGGGGTATGTAGAAGCTCCCTAGGTTGGGAGCGGCGAGGGAATATATAATAGTAAATAAATATGTGTATATGAATAAACTTATATATATTTATATGTATTGTACATATGTTTTATAGTTGCAAAGGGAGCACATACATAAGCATTTTATATGTATAAACATGAGTGAGAAATGGCATCCCAATAGATTCTTTTGTGCCAAATATATGGATTAAACACGTAGATAAGTAGTAGAATATGAGACGAGAAAGAGTGAGTCCTAAATCTTTATTACTTCTTTTTTCTTTTCCTTCTTCCTTGCATATATTTGGAAAGAGAAGTGAGAATTTCGTCCTTAAGATTAGTGTGGAAGCTCCCATCCTATTTAGGAGCAGGTTCCCATCTAGATGGGAGCGAGCTCCCGTCAAGCTCCCGTCTCGGGAGCGCGGAATCGAGTTCCCGTCCAGGGAGCACACCCATTTTAGAAGGATCCTGCTACTAAGGACAGAACTATGACACAATGATTTTCAAATATCAAGACACGGGGAAAATATAATTATAGTATGCTTTTTTGTGGCTAGTGAATTTTTTTCTCCTCGGCAAAAAGTCAGTATTGTTAATTTTAGTTAGTGAGGTTTGAATCCCAGTCAAATGAGTGGGAGTACATGGTGCATCCTTTGAACATCATACACACGAGAAGCTCGCTAATATTGTGACAAAGAAAGGACAAAAATATATCTCTGACCTCGACAAATTCCAGCAACTTGGTTTAAAATCCCATAACCACGCAGCTATACAAGATTACTGTCCCTACAGTATCCTAATTTCAGTATGGACAAATGACAGACATGTGAGCCATGTACCTACTTAGTCCAACAAAACACTCAAAAAAATAGGGATGTCATGTACTGAGTTCAGCACATATCACACACTGCGGACACTCCTACAACTAGAATGGAGTTTCCAAATCAGTCCCTGCTTCACAGCCAAAGCAATTTGATTTGATTTATGCAAAATACTCGCAAATGGTGGTAATCAGTTGGGGGACAGTACAGCAGTGGCTAGAGAATGGTAGCTCAATTGTCGTTCATTGGGGGGCCGATGTGGGTTCTGTTGTGATTCAATAATGGATTTTTGATTTAGCCCAGCAATGGTGGATTTGAAACGCAGTTTACATACAATGGTGGTGGTGGTAAGTCGTAAAGGTGTTTAGGCTGTTGGTTGTGGTGATGGACTTGGTGCTAGGCACTAGTTGAGTAAAGGTGTTTTCACCATTGAAAGTCTTTTTGCTTAAATGGCCACAAGAATGCTGAGCTCATAGATTGTAGCAGTGGGTCATGGTAGTAGCTTAAAGGACAATTCTTGGTGGTGGTTTGGTGGTGATGACAAGAGGCACTAACAGGATGCAGGCATTTGCATGGTAATGGGTAACAGAGAGATGCATTGAAGAGGAAGAGTAAAGTGTGTAATGGTTGTGTTGCATAAGTGAAAAAATCTTTATATAATAGGCAGGTACTGATTTAACACTTTCTATGAAACTCGCCAGTCCAGAAAATCTAACGATATGATTTTTCTGAAGGCGGATCCACCTGTAGCAAGGCCTTATATCAGCTGGAATGTCGGGTAGACCAATAAATAAATAAGCAAACTGTTTACCCCCAACATCTTCATTTGAGGAGACTAACTAGGAATGGTTCTTGAGATACACAACACTGTGACTTGTTTTTGTCAGTAAATAATATTTATACAAAGACCCCCATTCGCTCCTCTTCCACTCCAGATTCCAAATTTATCACGATAACTAAACCAGATGATCTAACAACAAAAGATTAAACATTGCAAGGTAGTGAACTAACTTTTGCTGATCAAAAAAATTGTGAGTCACAGCCTTCTTGTGAATGAGAAAATTCAGAATGAGAAGATAAATTTTTACATCCCACAAATATACTGAGATATGTGGATGTAAACATTTCAATGAAGGGAAAATATTGGCACGCCTTTCAACACCCAATTAGCAGGGAAGTAACCTCGTACAACAACAATAATTTCGGAAATCATGCTTACTCAAAGGATGAATGAAGCCGTGTTAATCCACTGAATGGACACCAGTGCACCCCAAAAGACTGCAAGACCATGAAGAAAATACTGTGGTTAACAAAAGTACAATTAAATTATTTTCTTGCACACACACACACACATATATATATATATATATATAGAGAGAGAGAGAGAGAGAGATGAATATATGTTTGGCAACAGTAAATACTTCAATTTGAACATGGATCTAGAACTTAATAATCTTACCTGAACAACATGTTTTAGCTGACGTTATGAAAGCAAATAAACTGATAATACACTTTTAAGTACAACTGCCACAAATAGCAGGAGTGGGAAAACGAGATAAAGAAAGAAACCAAAAAAAATTAAGAGATGGCTATTTTAACTACTGTGGATGCAACAAACAAGACATTTCCAATGGAAGTGTCTCTCTCAAGACTAAACCTTAATTAGAAAGAGTGAGATGGCATAGCAGGGTACCCGGTTTCATATAATTGGATCTGATATTCGTCATGAAAACCAGTATAGTATAGTAGTACTGTGGACCAATGATGCACATAAAATTCCAAATAGATAAATGATCTAAGTTAGCGTAATCAGATGACCTTAACTTCTTCCTTGTTACTCCCTTTTTCTGATATTCTTGGTCCAAAAAGTTGAAGTAGTTAACTTTTTGCTTTCCGAAATCATCCATACAAATGACTACGAATGCTTTCTGAGCATCAGGGGCAATGTTGGATTAACGCCTTTAAACATGAATCTGAATGCAGTTATAACATGTCTCCTTAATGAGTTAACAAAAGGACAGCATAAGTAGGAAGGATTACTAGTTATTAAATATTTTACTTACATGGAAAACAAGTTATGCAACTCCAAATTCACAGGCTATGATCATGAAATAAGTAGGGTGGGAAGGGCATAGGAGAGAAATGGGGTGGCGGGATACTTTTGAGGCACCTTATCCTGCAAATTGTGCTTTTGCAAGCAAGTTGCAGCAGAGCGTTACTTTAGGGGGATATTGGGAGAAGGTGCATTGGGGAAATAGGAAAAATGAGCGTCCAAGATTTGAAGATGGACTAACTAGTGCATCCTCAGGGATTTCTTCATCAACTTCAAGGAGTTTGCAGGGGGGAAGGATGCCTTTGGTGTTGGACTGTAGAGAATGAGAGCTTCAAGATTAAGTCCTTGAGGACTTTAACAAGAGCCAGAGGTGGGAATTTCACTTGGAAGGGCATTAGGAGTGTGGGGGCTCTGTCAATTTTTTTTTTGTTTAGTAGAACAGACCATTTGGCGGATCCCTTGTGTAGCTAATTTTTTGGCACATTACGCAGCATAGGCATTTTGCAAAACCAAAAGAATCACTAAAGAATTAGGTCTCATGTTTTTTTCATTAAGTTATAACTAGTACCTAACTCTGCAGAGGGCCGAGGGTTTCTGATTACTACAGACACATCCCCTACTGTTTATCAAATGATATTGACTTCCTTGTTAGAGTTGTAGAATCGCTTGATATCAACGATAGTCATTTAACTCCTTTACCTCTTTACAAATAATTATTGGCATTCCCCACCATTTAAGCTCATCTTCTTAGCCAAACAAGACTCTATCATCTTCTAGTACCCTATCCCAGTTGACACACCACCGTCTTCCACACCACTACAGCCACTCTACTACTCACCACTATCTTC
Source organism: Vaccinium myrtillus (assembly GCA_016920895.1). Taxonomy (NCBI): domain Eukaryota; kingdom Viridiplantae; phylum Streptophyta; class Magnoliopsida; order Ericales; family Ericaceae; genus Vaccinium; species Vaccinium myrtillus. Next base: position 21,897,680 of record CM029278.1, on the reverse strand, counting down.
CACCCCATTCTCCCATTATCTCCACTGCCACTCCTTTCATAACACATGCACAAGATACACCACTGCATCCCATCAACACCTAGAACTGCTTTCTACAGTAACCCATCCACACCCATTGCCATTCTCTGATCTCTCTCTTCAATTCTCCGTCAAAATCCAAGATGACAAAGTTAGGTTTTGGGCATTTCAGGTACACACGAACGACAAAAGTCATGCCTTTGCAACACTCCACCAACAACCACCATGTGTTCAGACACAAATGGAGTGGATCAGACTCGATCAAAATATTGGGTGGGCCAAGGGAAAATCCAAAACCTGCCCAATCCGACAGATCCAATTAGATCAGAGTTGCAACAGTCAGATTTCAGACAATGAATGGTCGGTAGCGGTGTCGTAAAACTTGAAAATTTTGGATCTCATCTTACACGCCAAACCTGATCTGACCGAATATGATTCAGAACTTACTATTCCAACAGAAAGATAAAATTTCAAAGACCACCTTCGACCTTATTTGCAAAGGATGGTGAAACCCTTTTCAAAGAACTTACACAGGTACATGTGTCAAGGAAGTTGGGGGTCCCAGATATACCTATCACTCCATGAATACTCTCAGACTCTCTCTCAAGCTCACAACTCATTTATCTCCCTCCTCATGAAACCCCTCCTTCCCCCAGTTAGTTCTCAGCATCAACTAACTATGGTAGAATAAAGGCGTGGGCACTGCATGCTTTGTCTTCCACTCTCTTTCATTTGTCTCCTGCACTCTCTCAGATCAATGTTCATATACGAGATTTGAAGTCCCACATAAGATTTGTGTTTGAAATTTTAATCTTGCATACACTTGTGAATCAAAACCAACCAGGCTGACCAAGTAACCTATCATGTCAAGTTGGTCGATTTAAACCTGAAGAACAGTCGAAGATGGGTAAGCACTTTTCTGACCCAATGCATGATGGGACAGGGCTATACCTGACCCGGACTGACCTGGATTCATCCCTAGTACTATCGAGGCATTTGACGAGGTGGTGATGTGGATTCAGCATCCACCTAAAAGTAGGAATTATCGATCGCTTTATTGTCATACTAAGTAAACATTGCGTAGGTGAAGAGGTAAAGAGAAGTATGAAACCAATGTTTACGTGAGTAAGTATAAACATTTTATGGGTACTTATAGAGAGAGGAAAGAGGTGAGAATACCAGTAGTGGGATGTTGCTGGCTGGCCAGCTCTCGAGTCCTGATTTTTCTTAATTGACGAGTTTGACTAGTTGATTGTGAATTAGGAGTTTGAAATGTTTTTGTTCTTATTTCTCAAGTACATATGGCCCAATTAGTAAGAGGAAATAAGAGAAGGTCACGGTGGCCTATGGTGGTTCCAGGGTGGTGGTCTATCTTAGTGATCAGAGAAAATAGAAAGGTATGTTTATCTGTGAGTTTGATAATAAGTGTGAGGTATTGGGTTGCAGGAATAGATTAGGCTAGTTTTGCCATTGCACAAAGCATAAAGGACTTTCTTCTAGAGGCTCTAGCGCTGACTCTACGGGAGCAGGTGAGTAAAGGCATTTCTAGTATTTCGAGGCTCAAAATTGCTGATATCAGTATTTTTCTTGAACAGCTCAAACAGTGACTTGACAGGGGAAGAGGGCTTGGTCACTTGCAGCCAAATGGCTTCATTTAAGAAGGTTCATGTTCCACCCTGGACACTTGTAGCTACTCGCCTACTAATTTCACCATCAAGTAATGTGACTTAAATCCTTCCCAAGTTCATCTGATATGAGCTAGGCCACAAGGTGTTTTCATATGTATAACATAGCAAAAAGCGTCAGGGAAAAATACACCACTGCAAAACATTCGACGGAAAGCATGAAAAGGGAAACAAAGAACTGTCATAAATCATGACTCTCACCATGAGAAAGCATGTGCTTGACAGTGCCTATTTGAGCAATTGTAAGAAGTAAATGAGCCAGAAACGAGACCTTGTCATTAAGCCCATGAACAACAGGATAGGAACTCATGTAGGCAAAAACGGAAAAACCCATGACACGGTCTTACAAGATATGTCACATAAGAAATATCGTATAAGAAATGTCACGTTACACAGAGATGAACCTTTAGTTAAGAACTTCCACTAAGTTTAACACTCATACAACAGAAATAGAAAGGAAAAACACTTCCATTAGGAAGGCTTGTGTACAAGAATGAGTGTGAAGCCAAAGGATACACCTTATAGCCAGAGTTGAATGAGTCAATTCTCAAAATAGTTCAGCAGCAGCTCAATTCCACAGAATCCATACAAAATTCTTCCCAGAAATATAATCCATTCAGAAACTCAATTACAAACAAGATAACATAGTCAATCAATGCCTGGCATATCAGCACTTAATCAATTTACTCAATCTTTTTCAACTGAGTCCAAGAATAGCAGTTAATTGCTCCTTTCAGATCAGGTACACAGTAAAAAGACTAATGCGCTCATACAATATAATAACCAATAAGTGAACTCAACTGCCGGAAAAGCCTAATATAACCACCAAAAATTCTGAATTGAACGTCAAATAAGATTCAGTCTTTACCATCTCAGAGTAGCCACTTATATCAATAAGATCCTCATCATGGGCCCAGTCATCCATGTTAAAGTCGGACAATGGACGGTGACCACCCGCATATAGCCATTGACCTTTCTCAATTTTTCGACAATTGGGGCATTGCATTGCTCCTTTTGAATTGAACGCTGAACCAATGCAATCTGAAAGTTATAACAATAAGGACATACAAACATAAGAATGCTAAACACAGGAGCTAAGACGTCTCAATGAAAGTAATGTATTCGAAACGGGAAAATGAAGAAGAAAATATTAAGCAAAAAACAAACCAGACCATCAAATTTGATATATTTAAGATAACATTGAACCTAGAAACCATGCCATGCTGCAAGCAATGGCATTTCTTGCGCATAACTATAGAAGGGAATGTTCAGTGAAGGATAGTAATTTAGTTCACACTGTTAGAATAGTTTATGTGGGTTTGTCCCACGTCGCTTAATTATGTCATGTAATATATTCAGTGATAATATAAATAAACCTCTCACGTGTTAGGGTTAATAAACACCCTATACACTTTCTCGTCTCTAATAACACGGTATCAGAGCTTCTGATCCATCAACGCCATAAGCCGCCATTATCCTACACCCTAATCATCCAACTATAATCTCAACCACTATCGTCTACCTCCATCCAAGCCACCAAACCCTAAAACGAGATACAGTATCCTCATAACCCTGTCATACGACCATACAGCCTCCACAAAGCTCTCTCGAACCCTACCGTACACCCATACAACCACCATACGGCCACTATACGGCCATACGATCCCTATACGACCCCTAAATCCTTCTATTGAACAGTTATACGACTAACCCAATTCGATCCAACCCCAAAATCGATCCCACAACCCTAAATCGACTCTGAAATCCTCGATTTACCACTCAAAAATCCCTCTTTTACTCACTTCGAACCTTAGAAGTACTTACCCAGTGATCGATAGCTCATTCTCCTACTCGAAGTCCAGTGTAGAGTGTTCGAAACCCCTGTCTGGAACGTGAACAGTGCTCGACATCCAGTTTACAGTGCTCGACATCTTCTTATGGTGTTCGAAAATCAGATTGCAGTGCTCCATCGCATTGATTTCAGGTTTTTTGTCTGATTTGGGTCTTCTTTAGATTACTGCCCTCATGTGGTAAGCTGAGATCCAATTTATGTTGATTTTCTGTGTTGTTACTGCCCCTTTATGGCTGGTACTTTGCATTTGGATGCTTATTGTCGGTTGGTCGTTGTTGATGGTTGCTTCAGATGTCAGATTATAGCACTGGTATATTGGGTTGTTGAAGATATTAGTTTTGAGCAGTAACAGGTTCAGTGTAGTTTACTGCCAGTTGTGTTGACAGTTCATTGGCGAGTTATTATTTATGGTGCTTGTTTGTTGAATTGGATTTCAGTTGTTGGTTATCTGATTAATTTAGAGATGCTTTATTTACAATGACATCTGAGTCTAGTTCTGTTACTAGTTCTACACCTGCTATGGTTAGTTCGTCTTCTCGATACCGTGACAGGAGGCCTATATTTCTATCATTTTGAATGATAAGAATTATGCTATTTGGGCCAAGGCTATTGAAGTCTATTTTGAGGGTGAGTCAACCTCACAGTGGCTCACTAATGATCCTCCTGCGGTGACTAATTCAACGTATGCCGCATGGAAATCTGAGGATGCTCGCATTCGCTCTGACTTATGGAATGTTATGGAGCCCCATATCAGTGGTCCTTTGATGTTTTTACCCACAACCAAGCTTGTATGGAGACAGGCTCAGGAGATGTTTTTTGGGGCTAACAATCTTCGTCGGACATATGATCTTCATCAGGAATTTCTCTCTGTCCATGGGTGAGCAGTCTTTGGAAACTCATTATGCTAAGTTTTGTGGTCTTTGTGAGGAGATCAAGATTGCTCAGCCTATCTCTAATGATATTCAAGTTATGGAGCGCCAGCAACAATCTTCGTTTGTTGCTCGATTTCTATCCAGTTTGTCTTCCCCTACCTATGATTCAGTGCGGTCGCAGATTTTGGGAGAACGGACATTATCATCTTTTGGTGAGGTTTTCAGTTGTATTCGCCAGGCTACTATTTCTGATATTGGTTCTGTGACTGCTTCTCAGTTGCCTTCTGACAGTTCAACTTTAGTCACTACAGTTTCTCCTGGTGGTTATCCTCGTGGTGGCCCAACATCAGGGGGAGTTGGTCGTAGTGGTTCCAGCCGTGTTGGTTTTCGTCGTGGTGGTTCTAGTTGTGATACTAGTCGAGGTTCTAGTCATGATACTGGTCGTGGAGGTCGTACACCAGGAGGAGGTGGTCAAGGCCGTGGAAGAGTGCCTCGACACTGTAGTTGCCAATACTCATACTATTGACTATTGTTGGGATCTCCATGGTCGCCCATCTGCCCACTAGGTCACAGTTTCAGAGGATGATGGTTCACAGGTTTCTTCCAGCAGTGCCCCTCGTATAGTTACCATTCCGGAGGATGAGTATCAACAATTTCAGCACTACCGTTCTACTCAGACTTCTCATATGACATCTGCCTCCACTGCTACGCTTGCTTAGAATGGTCCACCCTCTGCTTACCTTGCTTCTCATACCCCTTGGGTCATTGATTCTGGTGCTTCCGATCATATGACCGGTGTCTCTACTGTGATTTTTTATTGTCGCCCTTCTGGGACATCTTCTCGTGTTACATTGGCTGATGGTTCTACCACACAAATTGCTGGTTTGGGTTTTGTTACTTTAAATCCATCTTTGCCTTTAGATACTGTTTTTCATGTTCCTCGCTTTTCCTTTAGCCTTATGTCCGTTAGTAAGATTACTAAAGCTTTAAACTGTTCAGTGACCTTTTTACCTGATTCTTGTGTCTTTCAGGATCTCAAAACGGGGAGGAAGATTAGTGGTAGAGTTGAACGTGGTGGCCTATCCTATTTTCTGGATGGCGAGCAGTCAAACTCTGTTGCATTTTAATCCACAGTTTCCCCTTACCAATATCATTGTCGTCTCGGTCATCCGTCCCTTCAGAACCTTAAACGGATGGTCCCGTCGTGTCATCATGTTGAGTCACTTTCATGTGAAGTGTGTGAGATTAGTAAACATCGCCGTGTGTCTTTTTCTCCTAGGGAAGAACGTCGTGTGTCAAATCCTTTTCACTTAGTGCATTCAGATGTTTGGGGTCTTATGTGTGTTCCGTCACGGTCTCACTTTCAGTATTTTGTGATATTTGTGGATGATTACTCCCGGCTACTTATATTTATCTTATGCAAAGACATTCTGAGTTACACTCTATTTTTAAATCTTTTTATGAGGAAATAAAAACACAATTTGGGGCGGCTATTCGTGTTTTTCGTTCTGATAATGCTCGTGAATATTTTCGTAATGCTCTATCACAGTTTTTGGATGCACATGGGATTTTACATCAGTCCTCTTGTGCTCGAACTCCACAACAAAATGGAGTTGCTAAACGTAAATTGGGACACATATTGACAGTCACTCGTGCTCTCTTGTTTCAAATAAATGTTCCAAAAGCTTATTGGAGTGATGCAGTTCTTACTGCTGGATACCTTATTAATAGAATGCCTTCTACTGTCTTACGGGGTCAAATACCATATGTTTTATTGTGTCCTGATCGCCCACTTTATTCCGTTCCTCCAAAGGTTTTCATGTGCACGTGTTATGTTCATGAACTAGACCCCGCTCGGGATAAACTTGATCCACGGTCCATCAAGTGTGTGTTTTGGGGTTATTCCCGTACTCAAAAGGCATAAGTGTTATTCGCCAACCCTTTGTCGTCAGTTTGTGTGTGCTGATGTTACTTTTCATGAGTCCGTACCGTATTTTGCTAGCAACACCCCCCTCTACTCCTCCCTTTGAGGACCTCGGGGAACCCTTACCCCCCACAACCTCCTCCACCATTGCGGGTATATGTTCGCCGTCCTAGAGATGCTCCGTCTCCTCTTTCGCTCACCGCTCCCTCTTCTCCTCCGTTACGAGATCCGCTTTCCTCCCCAAATTCTTCGTCTGTTGATTCGGTTTCATCTCCTAATTCTTTACTCATTGCCCTCCGTAAAGGTAAACGTACTTGTGCTACTTATCATCTTATTGCTCAATTTGTTTCTTATGATCATCTTTCTCCATCTCTTCGTGCTTTTGCTACTTATGTGTCTTCTGTTTTTGTCTCTAACACTGTCCAGGAAGATGTCTATTTCTGAGTGGCAGACAGCTATGGAGAAGGAGATGTGTGCTCTTCATAGCAGTAATACGTGGACGTTAGTTCCTCTTCCTCCTGGAAAAACTATTGTTGGGTGTCACTGGGTGTTCACTGTGAAATACCATCCCGATGGGACTGTTGAGCGTTACAAAGCTCATCTTGTAGCCAAGGGCTACACCCAAACTTATGGTGTTGATTATGCCGAGACGTTTTCCCCGGTTGCCAAGCTTGGCTCCGTTCGGCTCCTTACCTCTCTTGTTGCCAATCTTGGCTGGCCCTTGTTTCAGTTGGATGTCAAGAATTCTGTCTTGCATGGGGACATCGTTGAGGAGGTTTATATGGAGCAACCACGCAGGTTTGTTACTCAGGGGGAGTCCTCTCCCGTATGTCGCCTTCGGAAAGCTCTTTATGGGCTTAAACAGTCTCCGAGGGCTTGGTTTGGGAAGTTTAGTGATGTTGTCTTGCGATTTGGCATGAAGCGCTGCCATTCTGATCATTTTGTTTTTTCTCACATATGACCAAGGAAAAATATTATCGATTGTCTATGTGGACGATATTATTATTACCGGTGATAATAAAAAAGGTATTGATGATTTGACGCTTTTCCCAGTGTTCTAAAAGTTGGACTACGCGGCCGAGTACTCGCTGAGTAGTCGCTACTTGGAGGGTCACCGAGGCGAGAAGGGTGTAGTCGTTTGGTAAAGTCGGTCGGAGGAGTACTCGAGAAGAAGTCGGGAAAGTCGCCGACTAGACGGTGAGTCGGGAGAAGTCGGCGAGTTGTCGAGTCGGAAAAGTCGGGGTATGGAGAGAATTTTGCAAGTTTTAGGGGGCACTGTTTTTACTATTTTTACGGGTGCAACAGTAAAGGTAAAGGTTAGCATTTAGTGTTGTACAGCTGTTCACTCCTACACCTGTACAGCTGTGAATTGCAGTAATTACACTTTACCCCAATATTTTTATGAAATATCTTATTTACCCCAGGAAAATCTTAAAAATTACAAATAGACCCCTAACCAAGTAATTGTTGGGTGCCCGAGTACTCGGCCTGGAAGCTAGAAGGTGCCCGACCGCCCTGGGAGCGCCTAGCGAGTTTTAGAACCTTGGCTTTTCCTACAGCGTAAGTTTCATACCAAAGACTTGGGCAAATTGAGATATTTCTTGGATATTTTAGAGGAGACTGTTTTACTGGGGTCAAAGCCTGTTGAGACTCCTATGGACCCTAACGTCAAACTGTGTGTTGATCAGGGGGAGTTGTTTACTAGTCCTGATCAGTATCGGCGCTTGGTTGGAAAGCTCTTACCGTTACCCGTCCAGATATCTCATTTGCAGTTAGTTTGGTTAACCAATTTATTTCGGCTTCACGACTTCCGCACTAGGAAGCTGTCCTAAGAATTGTGAAGTATCTCAAAGCCCATCTAGGACGCGGTCTGTTTTATAGAACTAGTGGACACATGCGTGTTGAGGCCTTCACTGACTCTGATTGGGCAGGAGGACCATCTGACAGGAGATCTACTACAAGATATTGCATTTTTCTTGGTGGAAATCTTGTTAACTGGAAAAGTAAGAAGTAGACAGTAGTTGCACAATCTAGTATGACTCATACGACATGTGAGGTTGTGTGGATACATTCCTTTCCTCGAAGAGATAGGGTTCCATGTGCAGGTGCCTATGAATCTGTACTGTGATAACCAAGCTGCAATCCATATAGCATCCAACCCAGTGTTTCATGAGAGGACTAAACACATTGAAGCATATTGTCATCTGGTACAAGAAAAGTTGATTGGTGGAGTGATTGCTACTCCGTTTGTGTCCACCAGTGCTCAGTTAGCCGATATGTTTATTAAGCCGTTATTCAAGCCACGATTGGAGTTACTTTGCAACAAGCTGGGACTTATTGATATTTACTCTCCATCTTGAGGGGGAGTGTTAGAATAGTTTATGTGGGTTTGTCCCACATCGCTTAATTATGTCATGTAATATATTGAGTGATAATATAAATAAATCTCTCATGTGTTAGGGTTAATAAACACCCTATACACTTTCTCATCTCTAATAACACACCCCATTGACATTAACGCTTTCAATTAAACCGTTCCTCACAGCCGGACATGAATCAACTGAAGCTAATGGCTTTATGGTTCCCACACAAGATCCTAAGTTGGAAATATTAACGAGCCTAATGAATAGCACATTCCACGACATATTATCAACTAGAATAGAAACATATGTCGTCAACCAAATACTAAAACAGCTAGATTGTTCTTAACAAAACAATGAGAAAGAGGAGTCGGACACAATGAAGGAGGAGAAGACTAGGGTGTTTATACTTCTTGAAGTTGTTTCAGATGAGACGACAACATGCGATACAAAGGCGGCAAACAAGGACAGTGTCTAAGTCAGGCTATCTGATGCCAATCGCTGAATATCTTGCTTTCATAGCAAATCATATTTTCCAGTAGAAGAAAGAATATTTCTCTATATAATTGCCTAAAACAATAAATGTACATCATAACCTAAGGAACTATGTTACATAGACTCGGGTGCGGGTGTAAGTCCAAGCGTCGTACATTCCTAAACTTAAATCTTTGGATACTGGATATGTGTCCCCAAATTTGGTATGAATACGGAGACATGTCCTGAACACTTGTTTGTAGTATATATTGCATAATTTTTTTCAGATTATGTATCAACAGTATCATAAATTATACTCATAAATGTATTTAAACAAGAAGGGATTAAAAATATGTTTTTGCTATTTCCTGTCCATGTGAGACTAGAAATATCGTTTTTCTAGCTAATTTGATATTTTTCCCTGTAAATATCATAGCAATTAGAGGATCTGAGTGTCAAAATGGATAAGGGTGTCGGATACATCGACACAGGTACTTCAGCCAATATGAAGGATCCGTGTAACCTAGCTAATGACACACTCATCCATACTACGTTATTAATCCAAAGGGTCTCTTTACTAAGAGAGCTATGGAAGCTCCAAGAGTCACTAATTGATTGGTTCATTATTAAAAATAAAAAAGTAATACATTGGAGAGAATTGAATAATATTGAACGCATCCCATAACTCTTATTCAAATTTTTTTTTTTTAATTTTGTTTAATCATCTCTATCTTACTTATTCCATTAATGAAGTGATTCTTTGTGATTATCACCCTACTTTCTCTCTCAAGCTAGATTCCAAATTCCCTATATAGATATATGTAAATTTAAAAACAATTGTAAGCAACAATGCTTTGAAAAAGAATACATAGGATTGGCATCAATGCTTCTCTTCATGTTAGATTTTGTATCAGATAATATACTTTTTCCGTTTTGTACTTCAGTCCTTGTGGCTGTTGCAAGGATTAAATTTTATCATTTGCATCTGCCGTATGCTACATCAGTCAAATACTTGTCTTATTTTTAGTGTCATTTCACACAGCCTATTTGATTTATAACTTTGTCAATGTCTTTATCTGTTAAGCAAATTGATGATGGATTACGGGTTGAGGGGATGTAGAAAACAAAAAAGGTACAGAGATAGATCTGAGCTCTCATGACGCATGTCATCCTTACTTTTTTCATTTTTTCTTTCTTTGGTTAACACTTTGAATCCAATTCACTAATATCTATTTTTGGTTTTCTATTTCTGTAAAATTTAGATTCAGATCAAGGTTATTCAAATTAGGGTTGTTCAAAAAAAACAGTAAACCGTGAATCTGGTTCGGACCGAACCGATCCGCACGTTTTGGATTTCAACCGTGGATTAATGGTCCGGACACATACTCAAAAAATAAAAAACCGTGACTCGCGGTCTGGACATGGATTTTGATTTTGAAACCGTGGATTAACCGATCCGGACCGTGAGATTTTTATTATATATAATTTCTTTTTAAAAATAATATATATATATATAGGGAGTCCTTCTAAAACGGGATTCCCGTTTCCGGACCTCCATGATCCAAATATTTTTTTGACGATCCGAGCCGTCCAATGAGTTCAAAAGGTACATTTTTTGCGAAAACTGTTTGGATCAAGCCCTTCCCGGTATTTTTTTTTTGAAGATTTCCCGCGTGGGCCCTTGAAAACACCTTCTGAACACATTGGACTGCTCGGATTTTCCAAAAATAATTTGCAACACAAAAAAAATCAATTTTTTCTTATTTTCGGGAGGTGTGGACTAGAAGTTTTTCGTATATATATATATATAAGGGTTATACTGTTATCTCCTATACTGAATTCAGTAGTTGTTTTTTGCCAGTAGTTTTTTTTTGGGTTTTTTTTTTTTTTGGATTGGACTTTGATGTACTATTGAAGTATTTGTATTCTACTATATAACTGAACTAAACAGCCTTTGTTTGTGAACTGGATGATGAATTGTCTTTGTTGCCCACTATATTACTACTGAAGTGTTTGTTTCAATGTTGAGTTTGGGTTTTTGAAGAAGTTGATGATTTTTTAATAAGTGATCCGTGAGACTTTTGGATCAGACACGGATTTTATTTTCAAAAAACCGTGACTCGCGGATTAGGATTGGATTCATGCCAATCAGGACCGTGAGCTCCCCTAATTCAAATGAATAAAGTTGTGGGTTTATCCTTACCTTCTTATATTACACAATTTAGGGTGATCTTGGATTTGTTTTTGCATTGTCGAAAATTATAATATTATGAACGGAGTTAAATATGGTACAATTGTATGTGAATTCAGTGCCTCATAGGTATATTGTGATTTTTATTCAACTGCATTGAAATTGTTAGGACACTACATCATCCTTCATGTCACCACTAGCATTGCCATTATGAAGGATCATGTTGCCCAATCTTCCTGAAGCATCTACCTCTAGTGGTCTTTCTTGTACACATACCAACCCATCTTAGTAGGTTATTTTGTAACTTGTCTTCAATTGGTGCCACTCTACCCTAACCTGAATGTTTTTAGTCCCAATTTGATTTTTGTTACCCTTAATACATTCTTCCAACATTGGTGGTATTTGTCAATTAAATAATATGCCAAAAGCACCTCTTAAGTCTACCTATTTCAATGCTCATATCATTCCCAACCCCTCCCTCATCATAAAAACCAAGCCTAAAAAAAACACATTGTGCAGTTTCCAATGCCAGATCTCCACCGTATATTTCTGCAAGAACAAAATCTAGGGTGTTGGTCCCGAATATTTAAACACGTTTTTACATAGAGTGGATTTCAAAATTTTATAACATTTTCCAGACCGCAATGGCTTGCAGGGATCAAACCGCTGGATTGAATTCACACACTATTTTATCTTTTTTAATAACTAATTCAACCAAACAAGTTTCCATAACAAACCTCAGGATTCAGTCTGTTTGCCATTACCAGTTTTAATTTTAGTACCACCTTAGTGAAAGGTACAAAAAGTAACAGAACACTATGGAAGAAAGACGGGAATGAGAAGTGCAAAGTAAACATGAACGAGATAAGATTGCCTAGACAATTGTAGATAACCTTGAAGACTGGTTGGCAAGTGAAACTTAACTGGTGGACCCTAAATTGCTGATAGAGAACGTGTCACACTAAAAGCCTCTAAACTAAATTTCAAGCAATTGTCTCCTTGAGATTTCTTAACTACCAAACACTTGTCAAATTCTACTCTCTAGTAGTCCATTCTGAGTAACAAACACAGATCAGTGATCCTTCATGTCACCACCAACTTTTTCATTACAACGCATCCCGTCAGCAATCTTCCTGAAGCATCTAGCTCTAATGGCCTTCGTTGTATGGCTTAGGAGTATGTTAACTTATCTTGAACTGTAGTTATTCTACCATTTCCTGAATGTTTTCATTTCCAATTCAATCTTTTGTAGCCTTGCTACATGCATCTAAGCATCCTCATATTTATGGCCAATATCGTCTTGTTAAGCATTAATGGCCGTAAAAGTCTATAGAAAAAACCTGTGAAGTGACACATCGGTGAGTTAGAAAAGAAGTATTTGGTATATAAGTAAAGACCTACTAGCTACATAGTACATCTAAGAAATATCTTTTGAGACCGCATGGTTTAGCCGGAAGATGTCCATGGGGGGTCAGGTCATTACAAAACCTCTTTCAATTTTGGCACTATTTGTCAAATTTGACAATCAAGTAATAATATGCCACAAAACTCCACTTCAGTCAACCTATTTCAATTGCACAATCACATCGTCTCCAACCACTCCCTCATTATAAAATCCAAGCCTAGAAGAAATTTTGCACTTCCCAATATCATCGATCTTTTCCACTATTTTCACTTCTACAAGTACGAAATTTTGGGGGTAATTCACAAATACTTGTATACATTATCACAGAGACTCTTGCCAAATTTCTACTTTTTTTAGGGTAATCTCATTTTCTCCATGTACAATTTGATATTGACGATGAGATTTAGATCTGTACGAACTAAATCTCGATAATTTTACATCAGCCCCTTTAAAACTGAATTATCTTTTGAGACCGCATGGTTTAGCCGGAAGATGTCCATGGGGGGTCAGGTCATTACAAAACCTCTTTCAATTTTGGCACTATTTGTCAAATTTGACAATCAAGTAATAATATGCCACAAAACTCCACTTCAGTCAACCTATTTCAATTGCACAATCACATCGTCTCCAACCACTCCCTCATTATAAAATCCAAGCCTAGAAGAAATTTTGCACTTCCCAATATCATCGATCTTTTCCACTATTTTCACTTCTACAAGTACGAAATTTTGGGGGTAATTCACAAATACTTGTATACATTATCACAGAGACTCTTGCCAAATTTCTACTTTTTTTAGGGTAATCTCATTTTCTCCATGTACAATTTGATATTGACGATGAGATTTAGATCTGTACGAACTAAATCTCGATAATTTTACATCAGCCCCTTTAAAACTGAATTATTTTAAACAAAATCTCTCCAAACTCAAAATAATATGGAATTCGAGCCCCAATTTATCGAGTTCCAATATAGAATTTGAGCCCCAATTTCAACTTAAACTACCAAAGTTATAACATATCAATTGCTTCACAGGTTTTTTTATGACTCAGGTGTCCACTAGCGGGTCCGAATCAAAGCCAGAGCAAAACTCTAATGGACTAAGCCAGAGGTATTGATAGCATCCAAGAGGTTTCAAACCTGAGACAAAGGACACGGGCCTTCACCACCAAATCAATTGCTATACAGATACCAATATCATTTCATCGAACTTTGCCATCATCAACAAGTAAAAAGCAATCGGATCTTAACCACTTCAACATAAACACACAAAAAAAATTAAATGAAATGTTAAAATTTTCAGTTACCCAGATGAAATTCGTGTCCGCATTGAAGCTTTGCCCAGGATCTAATCCCATTATCCGTCACAGCCTCCAGACAAATCGAGCACGACACCGACGAGGCTTTCCCTCCGTCGTCTAGAAGATCGGAATCTTCCAAACCCATTTCAACAAACCCTAAATCACTCTATAAACATGTATGAATTACAAATACGTCGTCACAATCTTAGGGGTATCAATATTTTGGATTAGTCCGATGAAGCTTTGTAGATCGTTCTTAATATCTGCGGAATAGATGCGATTCGAGGTTGGTCGTTTCGCGATGTGGGTATTGTGCGGAGAAACTGAGTCCCTCTCTCTCTCTCTCTCTCTCTCTCTCTCTCTCCCACTACTTTCTCTCTCCTCAACGCCTGATTTACGGTCGTGGGATAGATTGTTTGTAATAACGCTTCGTTAACTACTGTCCAAATGAACGGAAGTTTGATGGACGGTTGGGATTATAACGGTGTTGATTTGATATTTGGTTGGAAATTGGAATTTAATTGAAAAGTACGGATTGGGTGTGGAAGTTTATACTCTGCATCTGGTACGCTGTCTTCAACTTCTTCAAGATCCTTTCAATGATTTTTGCATTCTATTTTCTTATCTGTGCAGAGACCGTGCCCAGATCAGCACATGGGACACATTTACGGGTCACAAAAAAGATTCAAATCGATGATTGATTTTAAAGTAATTTTTTAAGTGTCCTAACAGAATTTCAGCTCAATCAGATAATCATAAGTGTTTGATCCAATCATTCAATTTTTCTTCAACATAATTAAGAGTTTAGAATCTTGGATTTTGAAGGAAAAATTGAAGGATTAGATCGAGCACTTATAGATATCCGATTGATCTAAAATGTTTCAAGGACGCTAGAAAAATATATTCTAAAATTAATTAATAGTTTGGATCATTTGTGTGAGACCTGGATATGGGTCTAACGCGCCGACCTATACACAGTTTGTTCAAAGGATTTAGTCTCCGTGTTGACGGAGCTTGGAAAGAAGGAAACGCTTTGAGTGGTGTGGATTTTGCTACTAGCCTCCTGAATGGCTCTCTAGTTGAATAAATCGCTTGCTAGCCTTTTGGATGGCTCTCTGATTGAACAAATCGCTCTCCTTTTATAGCAACAGTCCTATATAAACAAAAAAAAATTAGCAATCGTGGAAGCTATTAAAGTAGTCTTTAAAACACATTTAAAGCCAATATTTTTACTAATTTTTTACACTGCATAAAGATGGATGGATTTCAAAGTTACTTATTTTTGTAGAATCTCGAAGATTTTGCGTAAAGACATACAACGTGCTCACATATTAGCCAAGAGGACTATGGACTCTTTTTTGTATCATCCAAAAAGTGGCGAACAACATCCTTTTGCCATAGCTAGGATTAATTTATCTATTAATTTGTAGATATATTGTTGTTTTGTACCAGTAAACTTCCTTTATTTATTGAAGTTCTTTCTCTTTCTCAAAAAAAAAAAAAAGCATAATACAATTTGTGAAGCAAACTCAGGCTAAGTTTCTACTAAAAATACTATCTTCCTACTGTAGTCAAATGTATATGTTATTTACGCTAAATATCAAATCGATTGATATATGTGAGGAGGAGGACTTATGGGAGAACACAAAAAATACCGCTAAAAATACTGAAATTACCATAGTGGAAACTTAGCCTAAAACAAATGTTGAAGTTTATTTGGTGAAAAAGTGAAGCAAAC
The DNA here is from genome assembly GCA_016920895.1 of Vaccinium myrtillus. NCBI lineage: Eukaryota > Viridiplantae > Streptophyta > Magnoliopsida > Ericales > Ericaceae > Vaccinium > Vaccinium myrtillus. The sequence continues at coordinate 21,881,862 of CM029278.1, read as the reverse complement.
AAAATCATTTCCCTTCTAACGATCGTCAAAGTCGAGGTATCGAGAGAATAGAGCCGATGGTGCATAGATGGGTCCGTGGAGCCCACTCCGAAGTCCACATGAATAAGCTAAGCTATTAAATAATTTTCTGAGTTGCAACATAAAAAATCAACTCAATCTGATAAGTGTAGGTGCTCAATATAAACCAGATCAAACCGAGTCTTATGTCCCAATTACTTGGGGTCGGCTACATGAATCTTTTTTCTCCAATAAGCTTTGTCAAGGGCTACTTGTTCACTCAAACCATTATACTCATATCTTTGCGCACAACTGCATCTAATGTCAATTTAGGCCTTCCCCTCCTCGTAGCGTTACTACCCAAAACTATCATATCGGCTCTCTTAACTATTGCATCTACATGTCTACGGTAGACATGCCCAAACCACCTTAGTCTATTTTCCCTCAACTTCTCCTCTATAGGTGATAGCTGCCATCTCATGAACTATTTCATTTCTAATCCTGTCTCGTCTAGTCTTACCACACGTCCACCTCAACATTCTCATTTCCGCTACACTCATCTTGCTCACATGTTGTTTCTTAACAGACCAGCATTCCGTTCCGTAAAGCATCGCTGATCTTATGCTAGATCTATAGAACTTTCCCTTCAATTTTGTGGGTACGTACTCTCTTGTCATATAGTATACCAGTAGCGCTTCTCCACTTGAGCCATCCCACTTTGATCCGATGGGTCACATCATCTCCATTCTCTCCATCTTTACTTATAATTGAGCCTAAATACCTAAATTAATCACTCTTTGATATCTCGTAGTCTTGGATCATCACTCTTTCTTCACGCACACTGCTGGTACTATTAAACTTACACACCATATACTCGGTTTTACTCCTACTTATTCGAAAGCCCTTTGACTCTAACGCTCCCCTTCAAATTTCTAAATTAGTATTAATACCTTTAGCAATTTCATCTACAAGGACAATATCATCTAAAAATAGCATACACCATGGGATATCCTGCTGAAGCTGTCTAGTCAACTCATCCATAACTAAGGCAAAGAGGCACGGGTTCAAGGCTAACCTTTGGTGCAACCCTATTGTGATTGGAAATTCAATCGTTTCCCCTACTGGTGATCTAATAGTTGTGAACGGTGCATTCTTACATGTCTCTAATCACGTCAATATACCCTTTGGTCACCCCCTTTTCTCCAGAATCCACCATATGATGTCTCTAGGCACCCTACCATAAGCCTTTTCTAAGTCTATGAAAATCATATGGAGATCCTTTTTCTTTGCCCTATGCTTTTCTACCAGTCTCCTTAATAGATAGATAGCTTCCATGGTTGATCTCCCCGGCATGAACCCAAACTGGTTCTCCGACACAGTAATCACAATCCTTAGTCGATGCTCAATAACTCTTTCCCACAACTTCATCGTATGACTCATCAACTTAATATCTCTATAGTTGCCGCAACTTTGAATATCCCATTTATTCTTATAGATAGGTACTAAGGTGCTCCTTCTCCATTCGTCGGGCATCTTCCTAGTCATAATAAGCAGGTGCTTATAGTATCCATAGTTTGAATGAAAAATTGAAAGATTGGATCCAAGTACCTACACTTATCCGATTAAGCTGATCTTTTATTGGATAACATGAAAAAAATTTATTGACCAACTCAAATTATTTGTGTGGGAGCTTGAAGTGAGTTCCACGGTTCTGTGCCAGAACATTTCGCTTCCAACGAAGTAAATACTTTAAATGAACAGATAGTATCAAAATTGTTATTTTGCTACTTATACAATTTGAAGGTATTTTTTTGTATAAGGTAAATTATACTGGCCTCCTTTGAGATGGTCCGACTGTGATGCCCCAAAGTGGTATTGGGGCATCCATGCCCTTGTTTTTTCTAGGCCATTGGATCTCCTAATTTAATCTCAGCCAAAAATTAGCCAACCCCCTCTCTCTCTCTCTCTTTACCGACTGAACAGGTTAAACCAATTTGAAAGCCCTAAAAAAATTGGCAGTCTCTCAATCGGCTCTTAACTCTCTATAGCTCCCTCCCTTGCTTCAAACCCAATGCCGCCATCACCGACTCCAACTCCTCCGCCACGATAAACCCGTCTTCGTTCTTATCAAGCACATTAAAAGCCTCCTTCATGTCCTCTTCTTCCCCCTCGTTCCGACCGTCCAATATCGAGTTATAAATCGCCTCAAACTCCTCAATGTCAACACAACCGTCTCCAGGTCTAGTCGAGGTACCTCTATAGCTATTTTATTGTTATATTTTTTCTTTTTCTTTTGCTGGAAATTACATCTTGAATTTGGACCTTCCAAAAATTATTTTTAACATCATTTTTTAATTCCTCCTAACTCCTCCGAAAAAATTAGAATCTATTTTGTGAATATGAAAGTGCAGTGTTATATAATTTAGGTTTGATTTAGTACAAAACTGCCTTGCAAGTTATTTGTAGTGAATTTGCTTTGATTTTGTGTTGCTTAAGCAAGTTTTTTAGTTCAATTTACATTTGTGATTGTGATTACTATTTTTCATGTGTTTATATCTACTGTGTGTTTGTGTGTATACAGTCTAAACATGTGTCGCCTTCATGACTGTATTAGTACCGTGTGAATTGGTTTATGTGCTTCATGTTTAACAATGTTTTTATGCTACAGATTATCCCAAGAGCATTATAAAAATAGGTTCTAATTAATTTGTTTGCAACCACCAATGGAAGAAATATTCTTACGTAATCTCACCGAAGTATGTTAGAATATGTAGAACTGAAGGGCCATATAGTCGTGGTAAGAAGGTCCAATTTTTAGTAAACACGTCATATAGTCGTGGTAAGTAGGTTCAGTTTTTAGCAAACACATCCCCAATTCTTAGAAAGTATGTGTTAGTGAATATCTCCTCTATTTTCTCGTAATTCATTTTAACAGGTTCATTTTAAAAATTGAAACATGGTTGAAGAAGTTGCTGCGAAGAAACACCCTTCTAATGGATACATATTTTTCTAGTATGTCTTTTTGAGGATTTGTGTATCTTTTAATGGCCGCATATACATGGTACTCAACAAAGTTCCTAGGAGTACAAAGAGCCAAAAAAAAAAAAAATGATCCTCCAAAGGCTCCTAAGGTGCTAATATTTGGTTTTCGAGTATTTATGCTTATGCATATGCTTTTCAAATTTCTCTTGAATTGTAAATTTGATTAGAGTTTTTAATATTGTACTTAAATCATCTTTGTTTCAAGAACTCAACTAACAGTGATGTGATGCACCGCCTTCAACCTCTACAATGAGAGTGTTAAAGCTGTGGGACTTGGCAGTCTATTACGATTGCAATGTACCAAGTTAAATCGGAAGCTTTGTTAGTGGTTAATAGAACATTTGATCCAGTATCTTTATGTTTGCATGTTTTTAGTAAAAATTTAAAAAAAAAAACTCATGATTACACCCAAGATGTGAACCATATACTAGGATTGCCTTGTGGAGGAGAAAGGGTGACTCTTAAAGGGCCATTAACTGAAATTTACGGCTTGTGTGAGAAGCATAATGTATGTGTTCAAGGTTCTTTTTGTTTGAAGGAATTGAAAGCGTCTTTGGAAGGAATGAAAGACAATGACATTGACTTTAAGGTTGCATTTGTTTTGTACATGGTGGGGACAGTTCTATATCCAACATCAAAATTTGGAGTCAATCAACGCTTTCTTCATACTTTAAAGGACATGTTGAGTGTAAGTAAGTTTGACCGGAGCCAATTTGTTCTGGAGTTCTTAGCCGATGGCATTAAAAACTATAAAGAAAAAGGACGGACTGCAATTTGTGGTTGTCTATTGTTCCTAATGGTACATCCCTTAACTTAGTTTATTAAGCCTCAACAATCTCAGCAGTAAACAATGCACACCCAAAATTGATGTTTATAAGTAACTATCGACTCCAACTAGTACCACCAATGGCTTCCCATACGCATTCGGCAGATAAGTGGCATCAAATAGTAATTGAACAATGGGTCAGATTCGACTTTCACACAGATTATTAACATGTAGTCCATTAAAGATATTGAATCTCTCCAAACCAAATTATTAACCAATTTTGCTCATCCACGTCATATTTGTAATTGAACAATGGGTCAGATTCGACTTTCACACAGAAGTAAGCTAAGGCACCTTTCGCGTCACCATCCACAACCTTTAGGTCGCTGAGCTGTAAATGCTTTTATAGATCTTTTTGCATTATCCGACTTTGTCATATTCACCGGATTGTTGTGTGACAAAATCCACAATGTGACTTGTTCTCATACCAACTTTATGCATAGTAGTAGCCGAGGCTTTGTCAGGACTTTTTAACCTTCCTGTGGAAGCGGAGAAAGGGAACACCACGAGGCCTTATCAAGGGATGGTTATGGAAGCGTAAAAAGTTAGCCACCACATACTTGTTTGACTTTCTTTCGAATTTGAGATGAAATATAGCAGGACATCCAACACTAATTAGTGCCATCGGCTCTCTACTTCGATCTTCTCTCTCCATGTATTTAGCTTCTCTATGTCCTTCTTTTGAGCAAACCCACTTCCTTGATGTTACTATACCCTCATTATTATTGTGAATATTATCCTTTTGGACACTAAAGCATTTCACTTTGGCAAAATCAGAGATGCATTTTGCTAAAAGAACAGAGTTGCTCGAGCTACTAGTTGAGCGACTGCCTCTGCCTACAAGTTTTGGTCTACTCGAGCGAGTTTAAATACGAAGACGTTCGAGTTCAGAAAAAGATAGTGAGAGAAGCCAACATTTTCTGAGGTCATTTTTACACTCTTGAATATTTTTGAAGGTTGTGTGATGTTGTATCTTGAAGTATTTGGAGGATCATGAAATCCCGGTGCTATTCATTCAACTTCAAAAGGTCAACTTCATCAACTTTCATCTTCAAGTTAAAACCCTTTCGTGGAGTGCGAAAGGTATTTCTGGAAGGCTCGAGGATTCAAGAATCGGTGATCATGCAAGGATACGATGTGCGTGGATTCGGTAGGTAGTTCATAGGACTCGTGGTGAGGATACATGGTCAGGTGATAAGAATACTTGTAATCGTACAATAATTTTAGTGCATGATTCATTCCCGTGGTTTTTCCCATTTAGGGTTTCCACATAAATTTTTTGTTCTGTGCAGTCGTTCTTAGTTGTGTGTGATTGATTAATTTAGTTAGGGCTAATACTTAATCCTTGCGGTAGTTTGAAAATTTAATTTGGTATCCGAGCAAGTTGCTATATATTGAAACTTAGTTTCTAAGTAGATCTGGGGTTGTTTTTTGCAATGGAATTGAGTTCCAATCATCCCCCAGTACTAGATCGGACAAACTTTGATAATTGGAAAGCCAAGATGGAAGCATATTTGAAGGCCATTGACGAAGATGTTTGGAATGCATGTGAGGTAAAATACACACCTCCTACTGTAACTGTTGAAGGAAAAGTTGTTCCGAAGGAAAGTGTAGATTACTCGCAACCTGAAAAAGTAATATGTGCTGCAAATAACCGGGTACTGAATGTTCTGTTTACTTACATTGACACTAAGGAATTTCATCGCATCTCAACGTGCAAAATTGCAAAGGAAGCATGGCATATCCTTGTAATCACTCATGAGGGGACCAATACAGTGAAGCAAAGAAAATTACAGCGAGTGACAACAAAGTTGGAGATGATACGCATGAAGGAGGACGAGAGTTTTGATGAGTTCTATGCGAAACTAAATCATATTGTCAACACTAGCTATACTCTCGGTGAGCCTATCTCTCCTTTTCAAGTTGTTAAGAAAATTTTAAGATCTTTACTGAGCGATTCCAAACCAAAGTAGATATACTTGAAAGTAAGAAAAAACTTCCCAAAATGTCTGTTGAAGAGATTGTATGTCTATTTCAGGATTATGAAATTACTCACTTTAAACATGATAAGTACCCCTCAAAATCAGTTTCTAAATCGGTTGAAAAAAATATTGCTTTCTCTAGCGCTCGTAATGAAAAGTAATTATTCTGATAGTGATGACATGTATGACATGGAAGATATTGCTTTGTTCAAAAACTTGAAATGTTTTTTTTAAAAAGAAGTCTACGGAGCATGATAACACTGTCAAAGGAATACGGGTAAGTTTGACTCCACTAATTTTAAAGAACGGAAAGGAGTAAAGGAGCCACCTTCGGGGCCTAAGTGTTATGAGTGTCATGGTTACAGACATCTTGCTCAAGACTGTGCTAATAAAAAAATGAAGCAAAAGGTTTACAATGTGAAAACTTGGGATGATGACACTGATGAAGAAAAGTCTGGTAGTGATGAGGATGATACTAGTAATGAAAAGAACTTCTTGGCTTTTGCTTCTAGACACCAAGAAAAATCTGATTTGAAGTCAAAATGTGATCAATCAGTAGATGGTGATAATATAGAGGAAATGGTGGATCTTGTTTGAGCGAAGCTTAAAAATCACGAAGCAAAACTCTAAATTGGTTAGCAAAAGTGAAGTTGTTGATTCTGGGTTGGTCAAAGCCTTAGCTTCGGCAAAAGAATTATTAGAGTCTTTGGAATATATTACTCAAGAGAGAAATCAACTAAAAGATGAAGTGGATCATCTTTGTGAAAAAGTTAAAGAACTCGAGCGTCTAAATGCAGTAAATGGAGGTGAGATAAATGAGTTAATTAATGAATTGAAAAATGCTAATGGTGTTTTTGAGTGTCTTAATGCAAGTTCAAGAGTTCTAGATGAGATTCTTGAAAGTCAAAGACCACCTAGTGATGGGTCAGGTCTAGGGTTTCATGCATCATCATTCAATTTGATGAATGGAAAGAATACAGGTATGACCACTCAAACCAAGCAAAAGGAGATCTCTGTGAAAAATCTTGAGAGGCCTACAGCTTTTCTAAATCAAAATAGGGAGGTAAAGACAAAAGCCATCTTGAATCTTGTCACCCCAAAAAAATTTGGTAAAATGGATGGGCATACTCAGAAAACTATTGTCAAAAAATTTATTCATGTCTGTCATTACTGTAGTGTGAAGGGCCATATACGCCTAAATTGCTTTAAATTATATGGTTATCATGCGTATATTTGTGCTCATCAAGATAGGTATAATTATAAGAAGCATTCTCATAAATATGTGAACAATGTGAAACATGTGCCTATGGTCCAAATGAAACTGATAGTCATAAAACTAGGCCTGTTTGGATTAGGAGTGATGATTTACGTGGCATGGTTGTTCACACGGCTTTTAAAGCACGCAACACGCACATGTGGTATCTAGATAGTGGATGTTATAGACACTTGTTAGGAGAAAAATCCTTGTTTATAAATCTTGAAAAATATGATGGAGGTTTTGCTACTTTTGGAGATGGCAGTAAATCAAAGGTGGTAGGTAGAGGATCCATTCAAGCCTCAGGCATCACCTCTTTAGAAAATGTTCTTTATGTTGAAAGGCTAAAAGCAAACTTAATTAGTATTAGCCAGATGTGTGATTCTACTATGAAGTTAGATTTTTTAAGAATGATTGTCATATTCTTGATATGGATGGATTGATTGTCATGCATGGTACTAGAACGAATGATAATTGCTATGGTGTTGCTCCATTAGAAATTATTTCTTGTCATTCGTCTAAGTTTGAAGAAATTAACCTATGGCATCAACGTTTAGGTCATATTAACTATAAGGATCTTGTTACCTTAACGAAAAAGGAACTTATTCGAGGTTTGCCAAAGTTGAGTAAACCATCTAGTCATGTGTGCGGGCCCTGCCAACTAGGAAAACAAACTATGGCCATTCATAAAAAGATGAATGGTCTTGCCACCACGAGACCATTAGAACTGCTTCATATGGACTTGATGGGTCCATCTAGAGTTGAAAGTATAGGAGAGTAAATATATTTTAGTTATTGTTGATAATTTTCCTTGTTATTCTTGAAGGTTTTGTTAATTACCCTGTAGTTCGAGAGTCTTATTGCAATATCCCTAGTGTCGATCTCGAGCGCGAGCTTATTATTAGTTGGGTTCGTGGTATTGAGGTTAATATCACCTCGGCCATACTCAATAACTTGATTTACCTTGTCCCTCGAGAGCTCTATACTTATTCGCTGCCCCCTTATCTTGGTAAGACTTTGACTTCGGACGAGCGGTATAATGTTGCTATGTCTATCACTAGTGCCCCACATAATTGGGATGACAATAAGGTTAATCAAGGGGAATTGTATCATAACTATCACATCTTTAACCTATTGTCTCATAAGGTCATTTGTCTGTGCAAATGTTAAACCAATTGCCCAACGGTCTGCCATTAATGCTATGCATGGACTTGTGGACGGTCCACCGGATTTCGTTAAAAACTTTTGTTTTGAAAATGGGAGTCGCCACCCGGGTTTTTGGAAAATGGTTTGGGACCCGAGAAACCGTTTTGAAAGATGATTGAGAGAATGATTTAGAAAATGATTTGAAAACCAGAGATTCATTTTGGATTCGGGAGCCAGGTTACGAACAGGGAAGGGTTTTAATGCACCCCGTTCGCCCGATTAAAAATCGGTCTTTACTAAACATTTGTGGGATTTTTAGAAAACTTTTTAACGCCGAACTTAAACAAATAAACATTGAAATTATGCAAAGTAGACGATAATAATGAAAGCAAGCAATCATAACAAATATACAATGACCAAGGCTTCAAACTGTCTGTGCAAGGCACTGACTGAAATTTCGAATTTTACAAAACCAAGTGTGCCGTGCGGCACACTAGGTGTACCGTGCGGTACAGAAAGTGTGCCGTGCGGCACTGTTCATCAGTCCAACGGTCAAATTTTCAAAGGAGCGCCGTACGGCACACCAAGTGTACCGTGCGGTACAGTAGGAGTGTCGTGCGGCACTGTTGGCTACACAACAGTTTAAAACTTTGGTTTTTCGAAATGATTGAGTAGAAACACATACAAGGCATGAAACCTTGTTAAAAACAGATTATTTTGAAATGGAAAATGGTATGTTTGAATAGGAAATGTTCCTCCTCACTAAATTACCCCGTACAAGGCGATATTTTCACCGTACGACGCAACCGGGAGGTATGAAATCAAACTGATTTTGATGTAACATGGGCATACCAAGTATGAAGATGATATAGGAGATCATTCCATACTTGGTACCCCTCCCCTCAGGGTACCAAAACTTAAGAAATTTGGCGAAACGGGATTATACCTCGATTTTGGACCTCTCGGATTAAACTTGTTTCTTGAACTTCTGAATGATGTTTGGGCTCCTCTGAACGTCCGACTTTACTCTGGTGTAGTGGCAAGGAAGATTGAAGGTTTGGTTTTGAGCAAGCTTGTGGTGGCTATGTTACGGTTTTGTAACCGAAAACAGAGGGGGTGAACTTCGGGTTTGGTTTTGCTTTGGAAGAGAGAATGAGATTGATTTCTGGAGATTATAAGTAAGAATGAGGAGGGTTTGTGACCACAAAGGTATTGTTTGATGAAATTTAATGAGAGAGCTTCATGGTTTTTCGCACGACTTTTTCCGATCTCCAATCCTCTCCTTTCTCATCCGAAATTGGTATATATATAGGCAAGAAAACATGAGTAATCACCAAGTAAACTTGCTGCCTACTCAAGAATTGTGGGCTACACGAAATCATCATGAGAGGAGGGAACAAAGGTCAACAATTCGAGCTGCTGGATGTTCTGCAAAAGCTGTTTGACAAATGACAGTGCCGTACGGCACACTAGCTGTGTCGTGCGGCACACTAGCTGTGCCGTGCGGCACACCTGACCGCCAAAATTCAAAAACTGCTTGGGCTGTGCCGTGCGTGAGAGATAAGTACCGTACGACACTGTTGACTTTGTTGACTTGGAGGATTTCAATCCGAGAGGTCTTCCGGGCGTTTCTTTTCATCATCGGGGATAGAAACATGTACGGGAGCCTCATTTTAGGTGTCTACAGTTGCCCCTCTTTGACGAGGCTTGCAATCATTGTGTGATGGAAGTCGCGTCAAAGATAGAAGACACCCCTCGATGTGGACGTCCTCGTACGAAAACAAACAAGTAAAAGCAATTGCATGTGGTCGTGCTCGAAAGAGCTGCCTACGTACCCCGTTGTAGGGATCAGACCGGCGTAGTTCATTGGGGCTTAATGCAAAACGGTGACTTATAAGAGTTACAGAAAACATACCTTGATCGGATTACGGGAATTGTCACTCTGTTCTTCAACGAGGGAAAAATGAATGATGTGCTGTGTACAAAACTTGTGACTTGACATCGTCGGAGAATTTCTCAAAACCCAGTCGGTGCTGAAGACCTTTGTTGACGCCGTAGAGGATTTATGAAACCAGTTGGTGCTGATAAAACCGTTGTTAATGCCGGAGAGGACTTACAAAACCAGTCGGTGCTTGAGACCTTTGTTAATGCCGGGGAGGACTTACGAAACCAGTTGGTGCTGATAAAATCGTTGTTAATGCCGGAGAGGACTTACGAAACCAGTCGGTGCGTGAGAAAACTGTTGTTAATGCCGTTGAGGACTTATGAAACCATTGGTGCTGAGAAAACTGTCGTTAATGCCATTGAGGACTTACAAAACCTGTCGATGTCTGAGAAAACCGTTGTTAATGCCGGAGAGGACTTACGAAACCTGTCGATGTCTGAGAAAACCGTTGTTAATGCCGGAGAGGACTTACGAAACCTATCGATGTCTGAGAAAACCGTTGTTAATGCCGGAGAGGACTTATAGAACCAGTCGGTGCTTGAGAAAACTGTCGTTAATGCCATTGAGGACTTACGAAACCTTTCAGTGTTGCAATGAATGATGAGATAGAACCAGCGAGTGAAGCTCCGTGAACAGTGACAAGTGATTAGAGCGAGACCGGCAAGGTCCCAAAGAAAACATGATTCGAGCGAGACCAGTGAGGTCTCCAAAAGGGTGAGTAATGTGCGAAACCGTTTTGGGATTTGCAAAAGTGCATGTGACCGTTCGGAGTGACAAAAGAGTGTGTGTGACCGTTAAGAGTCACGACAGTGTTTATGACCGGTTCGGGTCATGAAAGTGTGTGCACGACCGTTCAGAGTCACAAAAGTGCGCGTGTGACTGTTCAGAGTCACGACAGTGTTTATGACTGGTTCGGGTCATGAAAATGTGTGCGTGTGTGTATGACTGATTCGGGGTTATGGAAGTGGTTGTGTGTGACCGTTCAGAATCACAAGAGTGTATGACCGGTTCGGGATCATGAAAGTGCCTGTGTGTGACCGTTCAGAATCACAAGAGTGTATGACCGGTTCGGGATCATGAAAGTGCCTGTGTGTGACCGTTCAGAATCACAAGAGTGTATGACCGGTTCGGGATCAAGAAAGTGCCTGTGTGTGACCGTTCAGAATCACAAGAGTGTATGACCGGTTCGGGATCATGAAAGTATGTGTGTGACCGTTCGAAGTCACAAGAGTGCATGTATGACCGGTTCGTGGTCATGAAAGTGGCTGTGACCGTTCAGAATCACGATAGTGTGTATGACCGGTTCGGGGTCATGAAAGTGTGTGTGTGACCGTTCAGAGTCACGAAAGTGTGTATGACCGGTTCGGGGTCATGAAAGTGTTTATGACCAGTTCGGGTCATGAAAGTGGTTGTATGTGACCGTTCAGAATCACAAGAGTGTGTATGACCGGTTCGGGGTCATGAAAGTATGTGTGTGACCGTTCAGAGTCACAAGAGTGTGTATGACCAGTTTGGGTCATGAAAGTGTTTATGACCAGTTCGGGTCATGAAAATGTGTGATGGACTTTCGAGCTGTTTGAAGACTTCCGTGCCATAGAGGACTTAACAATTGATGTATCGGGAATAGCCATTTCAAATCAAAGAGGTGAGAAATTTGTTTTGAAAACATTGGGTGAGAAATGTATCTCAAAAATTGATGGTGAGAAATATATCTCAAAAACTGATTGAAAAGTTGTCCATGAGGACTCTTGCGTGAGACTCAAGTTTTGGCACTTGACGACACAATGACAACATTCCCTTTTTTTTTAGAAAGTATGTGGTGCAACAGGGTGTCTCTTTTTGCTTTACTATCTTTCCTTGTTGGACAGGTTTTGGGTTTGACGTTGCTTCTGATCATGACTTCGAGCTTTTGGGCTTGAGGTTTGACCTTTTTGGGCTTTCATGCCCCAATCTTGAATTCGGGCGTATGTGCTTCTTCCAGTAGATGGTGTTGAGCTGATGTGCCCCAGTCTTGGACAAATGTGCCCCAATAGATGACAAACTTTCAACTCTGAACCCATTGACTTGTCTTATCCAAACATAGGCTCCTCCATGCATTGAAACCGTCTTTCACGAGTTTGAGAATATCAAGACCACCAAGGGTTGACTGGACAAAAGACCTTGTATGAATTTGGACAAGGCCTCAGATGATACGAATGTCTTTACAAAGATGCCCCCTGGTTTGGGCGGAGATGACATACGCATTGATCAAAAACAAGATTAGGCTGACTCAACGGATTCGAAAGAGTGACTTCCCTTAAGGTGCCCCTGACTGGGCGGAGAATGACTACCCTTGAATTTGTGGGTTATTTTACTGGATTGACCTTGTGACAAAGGAACGAACTTTGACAAGATTATGTTGACCTTATGACGAACTCGAGAATTCGGGAAATGGCAGAACGTGCCCCACAATTGATGTTTGAAATTGTCATAAACTTGAGTCTTTTGGTTTTGAAAATGTTTCACTCCATCGAATGATATTCATTTAAATCAATTGTTTTATCAAAACACAAGATTTCTTATTGTGAACTCTTGCCATCGGGATGCTGATACACTGATTTTCCATTGAGATGCCCCGGTCCGGACTTTTGCTTCTGACGGATGCTGGGGTTGTGCAATGCTTTGACTTTTGACCTTCAAGGGAAATGATACTGTTCCCATTTGGATTTTCACTATCAAGTCGTGCTTTTCAATCTGAAAGGACTTTATTCAGGTTATAACGGGGCCAAGGCTTTGGGCTTGACAAAGAAAGGATAAAAGGCTCAAAACAAATTTCATTCTTCTTGGGTTTTAGGGCTAGCAGCTATCTTGAACTCTTTTTGTGTGCCCTTTCAATGTTTTCCTTTGTGCCCCATTTTGACTTTTGATGGACACTTTCTTTCTTTCTTCCTTTTCAGTGCTTAACATTTGGTTATGCCTATGGAAATGGCATTTTTCATTCTGACGTGCCACTGACAACTATGCATTTGGTACTTTTGAAAATCCGGCATTTCTCTAGCGATCATGTGCTCGGTACTTTCATCTTGACATCTTGTTGATGGTCATACATTTGGCACTTTCGTTTCTCTTAATTCATCCCAGTGTGGGGGATAGCTGCCTAGCTGGGTTCTTTTTCAAAGAAAATGATTCAGGCTCAAAAGGGCTATCAAGGGATATATTTATCTGGGGAATAAAAGCAAAGAATGCCTTTCTTCATTTTGAATTGCACAACTTGATAGAAAGAATCTGTACATGCTCTAACTTTTGCCTGAATCGTGCTTCAAAGTTTTGATCCAGCGAGCTTTGCCTTAACTTTTTCCTAGGCCGCCCTTTCGGGTTTTCGACCTAGCAGGCTTCATTTTTTTTTTGTGGTCAAAGCATTGCTTCTTGATGACGTTGGAGAATTGCGTCTGGAACTCCTCCTTCTCGTGAGAGCTGGGGGTTCAATAAAAAAAATCATTTTGTGTTTCGAAGTGATTTATCATGAATTTCAAAAGATGGTGGAAAATGATTTCAAGATGAGGGATTATCACAAAAACCCAAGTTTATGATGACAATTTCAACACAACAGCGTGACATTGATTTTTGATAGTTGCGACCGAACCACTGAGGGTTGCCTACGTATCCCTTTGTGCAAGGAATCAGGTCATGCGTAGTTCGGGACTACAAAGCTGACTCTAGTTTTGGTTTTTGTTCTCTTTTTTTGACAACAGAACACTACAGACTTGAATTTGAAGACAGACACCAAAGTAGAAATAGAAACACAAACTAACTCAATAAATGAGAAGACTCTGATTCGAAACTTGAAAATTCCCAAGACTCGTGAAAGATTCATCTATTGCATGGTCTTTGATGGTTCGTTCTTCTTTTGCTGGCCTTGACATCAATCAGTAATCCCCCATGGATTCGGTGTCGAACATGGCAGAGTTGATATGAGGATTGGGACTTGCCTGAGTGTTTGTTTTTGTTGGTGGAGAAATAATGGTTTTGCTTTGTTGATGAGGTTCTCAATTCGTGATGGAGGCGATGGCACTCATCGATAGCGTGACCGGGCATTTGGTGGAATGCACAAAAGGCATTTGGGTTATGGTAAGATGGAAGCTTCTGAGGTAGAGGGGTTGGAATGAGTGGTTTGATATGGCTGCTTTTGAGGAGCCTTTCGTAAATCAAGGACAGAGGCTCAGAGAATTGGAAAAGGGTTCTTTGTGGCTTCGAGAGTGGTTGGTTTGAGCTTTGACTTCGTTGATAGGCATGGCTTGGTTGAAATTCTGGTTTGTGGAGTGAAAGAGGCTTGGGTATGATCATTTTTCTTTGAACAATGTGTGGGTGTTGTCGTGGTACACATGTTTGGTATTGGGAACAAGTTCCTTTTCCTTAAAAATGCCGGACTGGATCGCCTCCTCAACAAAGAAGGCCTGCCTCATAGAAGGTTTTGAAGTCTGCGAGCTTGAAATACCACTAGGTGTTTGGCAAAATCCGGCGACAGTTGCAGTAATGATTCTCATCTGCTCCTTTTCGAAGGCCGATCAATCATTTGAGATGCCTTTCCTCTCCACCTTTTGATAAAGTCAAGAAATGACTCATTTGCCCCCATCTTTGTTGCATCCAATTCTCGAATGGTCATCTCAAGTTGAATATTGTAATTATCTTTGGGCCATGAAGGCTGCCCCAATATCTTCCCAAACTTCCTTTCCTTGAAATGCCAAGATTCGAAACCATCGCAAAGATCTTTAGTCTGTCAAACTCTGCTTGAAACATTTGACCCATAGCATTCTTCTCGATGTTATACATGGACAGAGTGCCCACATACGTTTCCGATGAGCTTTTGGATCCCCACTTCCATCAAACTTTTCCCAAGCTATGGGCTTGAATCCTTCCGGAGTTTGGCATCGGGAATAAACATAATTTGTCCATATCAACGCCCGTGATGTGACCACCTTTTCTTGTTTCGAACCGATTCCTCAAGTTTGGTGATTTTAGCCATCACTGCTTCCAAATCTGATTGTCTTGCGGAGGAGGAGGCGGTGGTTGCTCCCCGGACCCCGGTTTCGAGTGGTCAATCCTTGTATCAAAAGTAGCAATTCGGCCATTTGAGAGTTTCATTGTGCTCATCATTGTTCTTCCAAGGCTAGCTTGAGAGCTTCGATCTCATTTTTGTCTGACATATCTGCAGGATCTGCTGAATCTGACTGTACCGCTTCTGAGTTCGAATTAACCGCTGTTCAGGAGGTCGGGTTCAACTGGGTATGTTGTTCTGACAGTAAAGTAACAAGCAGACTTAGAAGTGCCACCATTTTATTTCAAAAAGGAGAACGTTGTTTTTGTGTCGTGTATGTCACACCCTAAGTCTCAAAATTTAACAACCATGGGTAGGTCGACTACTCAGTGGGTATAGTTCCTGTGTGTTGGAACCAGAGCCAATCAACTTTCGTGACCATCCAAGACAGAGCAATAAGGTTGTGAAATCTGGATAGAAATGTGATTAGATCACAAGGAGCCGTTCGAGCACGGCCGACACTGGAGGTGTTCCAAACTCCAAAGATTTAAAGTCTCCTAGACTATGGGGAAATGGGTCATAAAAAGGCTGCCCCGGTCCTCAGTGTATCTTTTGACAATGTATCCTTTGTTTAGGATAGCAGGATTTGGGAAAATTAAACCAATTTGGTTCTTGATAATTCCTTTTCAAGGGTCTAACTTTGATTTTAGGGACGATTGCCCCAGCTTGGGTCAATTGTTCCTAATTTCTGATTAGGTCATTGCCAAGGGATTGTCAAGGATCAAGTTGATTTGAGTTTCCTAAGTCCTGTTATTCTAAGGACTGAATTGATTTAAACAACGTGCATTGGAATGCACGACTCTTCATCGGGCAGGGCAACCTCTCAAGACCGCGGGAAAATGTGACAGCATAGTGTCCAACTAACCATGATAATGCAAATGCATGCAAAATGATGACAATCTATGGAAAGCAATAAACACATAACAGGATACATCACGTAATCCTAACTGTGGGTATCTCCTAGGTTGGAAGGTTCTAGGTTTACTATATGCAAAAGCCGGTTTTGGTTTAGGGGGTCCCCCAGACTAGAGCCAATATTTGCCTCCCAGTGCCAAGTGTAATGCATGGCAAAGGTCAAGCGGCAGGATGACTCATCACGGTCCAGGGTTGCTGAGCATCCGGGGATGTCCTAACACCAGTGAACTGGGTAGGGTAACCAAGACGCAGCAGCGGGGCTTATCCAACATCGATGCAAGTGATGCAAAAGTTTAGCAATAAAATTGTTTTAAAAAATCCCACAAATATTTTTCAAGCTTGGCTCTCCAAATTAATCTTTTCTTTGATATCTTTACACAGATAAACAACCAAAAAGCTCCAGTCAGGATGGCCGGGCGAGGCCCTGTTAGTCCGCCATTCCTTCCTTGCGATAGCGCTAGGCATTTTCGTTTTGACAAGCTTTCTGGAAGTTCATAAGTATAAAAAAGACCAAATCAGAGATTAATTTGAGAATCCCCAGCAGAGTCGCCATTTTGTGGACGGTCCACCGGATTTCGTTAAAAACTTTTGTTTTGAAAATGGGAGTCGCCACCCGGGTTTTTGGAAAATGGTTTGGGACCCGAGAAACCGTTTTGAAAGATGATTGAGAGAATGATTTAGAAAATGATTTGAAAACCAGAGATTCATTTTGGATTCGGGAGCCAGGTTACGAACAGGGAAGGGTTTTAATGCACCCCGTTCGCCCGATTAAAAATCGGTCTTTACTAAACATTTGTGGGATTTTTAGAAAACTTTTTAACGCCGAACTTAAACAAATAAACATTGAAATTATGCAAAGTAGACGATAATAATGAAAGCAAGCAATCATAACAAATATACAATGACCAAGGCTTCAAACTGTCTGTGCAAGGCACTGACTGAAATTTCGAATTTTACAAAACCAAGTGTGCCGTGCGGCACACTAGGTGTACCGTGCGGTACAGAAAGTGTGCCGTGCGGCACTGTTCATCAGTCCAACGGTCAAATTTTCAAAGGAGCGCCGTACGGCACACCAAGTGTACCGTGCGGTACAGTAGGAGTGTCGTGCGGCACTGTTGGCTACACAACAGTTTAAAACTTTGGTTTTTCGAAATGATTGAGTAGAAACACATACAAGGCATGAAACCTTGTTAAAAACAGATTATTTTGAAATGGAAAATGGTATGTTTGAATAGGAAATGTTCCTCCTCACTAAATTACCCCGTACAAGGCGATATTTTCACCGTACGACGCAACCGGGAGGTATGAAATCAAACTGATTTTGATGTAACATGGGCATACCAAGTATGGAGATGATATAGGAGATCATTCCATACTTGGTACCCCTCCCCTCAGGGTACCAAAACTTAAGAAATTTGGCGAAACGGGATTATACCTCGGTTTTGGACCTCTCGGATTAAACTTGTTTCTTGAACTTCTGAATGATGTTTGGGCTCCTCTGAACGTCCGACTTTACTCTGGTGTAGTGGCAAGGAAGATTGAAGGTTTGGTTTTGAGCAAGCTTGTGGTGGCTATGTTACGGTTTTGTAACCGAAAACAGAGGGGGTGAACTTCGGGTTTGGTTTTGCTTTGGAAGAGAGAATGAGATTGATTTCTGGAGATTATAAGTAAGAATGAGGAGGGTTTGTGACCACAAAGGTATTGTTTGATGAAATTTAATGAGAGAGCTTCATGGTTTTTCTCACGACTTTTTCCGATCTCCAATCCTCTCCTTTCTCATCCGAAATTGGTATATATATAGGCAAGAAAACATGAGTAATCACCAAGTAAACTTGCTGCCTACTCAAGAATTGTGGGCTACACGAAATCATCATGAGAGGAGGGAACAAAGGTCAACAATTCGAGCTGCTGGGTGTTCTGCAAAAGCTGTTTGACAAATGACAGTGTCGTACGGCACACAAACTGTGTCGTGCGGCACACTAGCTGTGCCGTGCGGCACACCTGACCGCCAAAATTCAAAAACTGCTTGGGCTGTGCCGTGCGTGAGAGATAAGTACCGTACGACACTGTTGACTTTGTTGACTTGGAGGATTTCAATCCGAGAGGTCTTCCGGGCGTTTCTTTTCATCATCGGGGATAGAAACATGTACGGGAGCCTCATTTTGGGGTGTCTACAGGACTCTTGCTTCAAAAAATTTGTCTTGATCAACCAGTGGATTGGTGTCGTGTCGCCTTCTGTCAAATTGGTTGTTACACTCCTGATGGTTTCTGCGTCATGGGACCTTCCCTTTGGTGTCCTTCTCACCAATCTCTTGATCACAGAGCTTCATGTCCCCTCTCTCCCCAATGACAATCCTGTTTACTCTACTACTATCGTACGTCCTATTAATGGCTTATCACGTATCTTTAGTGATGCACATGTTGTTGTGGCTAGTGATGATGGTGAGGATTCTGAGAACACCAAAGAGGGTGATGATGTGGTTCCAACGAGCGCTGATGGAGAACCTTCTGTTTCCCATCATCGTCATCTGTTTAATCCACTTTTTGAAGATTTTGACGATTTACATGTGGAGCATCATCACCTTGAAATGGAGTTTGAACGTTTGGGTGAGCGACTTGATGCTTTGGCTGCTCATCAAGCCGTCCAAGATGCTCTCCTTAATCAGATTCGAAACACTCAGATTACAATGGATGAGAAACTTTCCCAGTGGCTGGCCGCTCAAATCCTTCAAGTCGGTGAACTTAAGGTTTTTATCTCTTCAGTGGAAACTTTCTCCGAACAGTTTCCCGGCATTCCAGCACTGGATTCCCCTCCTAAGTAACTCAGTGGTTTGTTTTGGCTTCATATTCTCTTTTTGGTCAAGGATAATTTGATCGCACTACTCTTCCTTCTTTTGTTGTGTTAGTACTGGTTAGTAACTCCAGCTAGCATAGGACTTTCTCGCTTATCTTTATGCTTATGTTTTCAGTTGGACGTTTGTATGGTCTGATCAGTACTCTAATGGCTGCTATTAATGCTAATTGGCGTCTAGGTTATATTAGTGCTCTCTGATTACTATGTTGGTTAACTTCTTTGTTCTTGCAAAGTTTATGTTGATTCTTATTATTAGTTCATTCATGTTATTGAATTTCATACTGTCCCTTTGCCCTTCCGTGACAAAAAGAGGGAGTACTTGCTTCACTTACTACTAAACCGTTTGTGAGTGATTTGATGGTGCAGCTTTCACACGTTTTCTCTCACATTCGGCTGTTTAAGGGAAATAAATTTTTTAGTGTGTTTTGTCATGGAAGTGCCAAAGGGGGAGATAATAATGAAATTTTCAAACTAATACAAGGATTAAGTATTAGCCCGAACTAAATTAATCAATCACACACAACTAAGAATGACTGCACAGAACAAAAAAATTACGTGGAAACCCTAAATGGGAAAAACCACGGGAATTGTTCAATTACAAGTATTCTTATCACCTGACCGTGTATCCTCACAACGAGCCCTACGAACTACCTCCCAAATCCACGTACATCATACCCTCACATGATCACCGATTCTTGAATCCTCTAGCCTTCCAGAAATACCTTTCAAACTCCACGAAAGGGTTTTAACTTGAAGATGAAAGTTGATCAAGTAGACCTCTTGAAGTTGAATGATTAACACCGAGATTTCATGATCCTCCAAATACTTCAAGATACAATAGCACACAACCTTCAGAAATATTCAAGAGTGTAAAAATGACCTCAGGAAATGTTGGCTTCTCTCACTATCTTTTTCTGAACTCGAACGTCTTTGTATTTATAAAGAAGATGAGAAACGCCACTTATGCTCAAGCGACTCTTAAACTCGTTCAAGCAGGCCAAAACTTGTAGGCAGAGGCAGTCGCTCAACCACCCACTCGAGCAACTCTGTTCTTTTAGCGAAATGCATCTTTGATTATTTCTTTCCTTTTCATCAGTTTCCTTTCCCCCATGATCCAGCTTTTCCAAAAAGCAATTTGTCCTTATTTGACAGAGATAAAATCTTTCCATGTAAAATTTTCACAATCTTTTTAATCTTCTCAATCTTCCTTAGAAACAAAATCGTCCTATATACAAACTTCACAATCTTCTCAAACTTCCTTAGGGGACTATCGCACTAAAAAATAATACAAATCAAAATGATTCATTTCCATACCTATACAGACACTCTAGAATAAATGGGAAATAAAAGTGCAATGTGATAAAAAGGAAATGCATATAGATGTGTGTTTGGTTATAAATGTGCCAACCAAAAAAGAAAGCTCGGCCGATGGAGCTTATATATGTATTATAAAATCTTCCTCCATCCTCTTGCAAATTAAGTTTCATTTTATACACATCTTCTTCCGTTAATTCATCCAACCAACTAATGTCATATCCATCATCATCATTTTCTGTTAATTCATCAAACTGACTAAAATCATATTCATTATCATCGCTAGAGTCGTCACAAATTTCTATCACTACGTTATCATCCATCTCTCGAAATCTAGTAAAGAAGGACCATAATTAGTGGTAAATATGACCTTGAATAGGGGATAAAGTCCATACAGTTTGGTAACAAGACTGTTACTGGTAACTATCTTCATGTCTAATGGTAGAAATTGTCATATGTTATGATAAGTATGACCTTAACAAATTGAAAACGTATCATTTGCAAAAGATGCATCTCATATTTGTCAAACTTAAAAAATGCCTACATTAAAATGTCAAACGTATCAATTGTGATCAAGATCTGAGATCTAAGCTTTCTTATTGTAGAGAAACTTACTTTAAAAACTCTTCAATTTGTAGTTCTTTAAAGTTTCATAGCTTCTTTACTATTCATTTAGTAAGACAAGAATGAAGATGTATGGAATAATAAAAAACTTTTGCTACAATCTGATTGAGAATAAGTTTGAGTAGTTTAAGGTAGGTAGGAGAAATTTAGTTCCATTAATGGCACAATGTGTGGTAGGTAAGCAAGACTTCAGACTTGTTGCGTCTTATAAGTTAGAAAAAAAGTCTGAATATGCAGGTAACTGTATCATTTCCAAAAGGTTAGAAACCGTAGAATGTTCACATCAACATACGAATGTTATGGTGGTAAAAATGATCAGATGTTGTGTATTTGTAGCATTATTCTATTGTAAGTGTAATATTAATGACATGTAGGTATGCATTTATGTAACATAGTTAATGCACCATAATAAGGGTAGTTAAGAATATAACTACCACAATATATTGAATGTCTCTTAGTTGTACTTAATTTGTATAATCTTGCATTTGAAACATATTTATCTTTAATAATTAATAAAACTAAATAATATATTGAATGAGGCATTATGGATCAATAGTTAGTAGTTATTCTTACATTCACCAATTGTATCAATCAATCACTGATCGTTGTCAACCAACACTACTATTTACTATTACATTTAGTAATAGAAATGATAATATCAACCTACATTAACCAATTTGTTTTAGTCAATTGTAAAAATGCTCGCTCAATCATCACTATGAGTCATTGACTCTTAGTTGTTAGCTTTGCAAATTATATTATATTGATCAATTTAAAATTGTTTCATCAATCACTTAAGCTCTTAGTCGAATGACTCTGGCTACAATAGATAATTGTGATTAACCGTCAATCAAGCACTACCCTAATGTCAACTACAACTATAATCATTACAATATCACATCAATTGATTGTAGAAATTAATTTAATTACTTGTTCAGTATCTAAATATGATTGAATAATCTAATTGTATTAAATACTTTATCTTAATTCAGTGGAAGGTCCTACTAAATCATTTAATATTTATTACTTATTGATTTAGCATTTTTCATTCAACATTATTATTATAATTATTGTGGTGTGTGTTTCCGTTCAAAAATAAATGTGTGCGCTTAAATAAAAATTACATTTGCAAGTAATGAAAAATAATAAATGAATATCCTTTTTCACATGGGCATCATATATTTAGTAGTTTTTAAAGAAAAATTATTTAACATTATTTTAATATAATTTGGAGATTATTGTAATTATATGGTTCATATTTTTTGTTTTCAAAAAATTGTTCTATGAAATATAACTACACAAATTAAAAAATTTAACTATATTTATATTTTCACCTCATTTTTTAATGTTGCCCAATAGACAATAGCTTAGCTAAAGGACAAAATTCGGAGTGGATTAAGTAAAAAGAAGTGTGATTTTATAAAACCACAAAAGTAAGGTATTTCCCGCTCAAAATTGGTGATCTACTACCGGATTGACCACTCTGCTTTATTTTGTGTAAGTATTCTCTTATTTTGTGGTAAGTACTCCCTTATTCTATCGTAAGTATTTGTTTATTTGGTGGTAAGTATTTTAAGTGTTCATTGGTAAGTAAAGTACAATTTTTTAGAGAGAAAATCGCAAAACCACCCTATTTTTTGTGTGTAGTTTTAAAAATGTCTCAAATTCATCTTCTTTTTTTTTTTATCTCATGACTTAGAATTAGTGAGGCATCAATGCCCCAAACCACATTGGGGGAATCTCTGGTAATTTTTTTAAGAGAGAAGAAAGATGCACCAACACTTTTACTAATAATTGCACCGACTCTCGCATAGGATATGTGAGATCTCCTATCGCTTCATGCAGTGGTGGACCCAGGAATCCAACCCAATGGAGAAACTTAATTAATTATAATCGTGCAAATTTTTTTTAGTCAATGATCTTGCTAAATTAAGACATTTATTATGGATTATAAGGTTTATAATGCATACTTTTTATAAAAAAAAACAAAAAAATGAGCACAGAATTAATTCTACATTTATATTTTTGAGATATATGTAAGTATGTATGCTAAACATAGCGTTATATTACATAATTGTGCTAAATATATAATATTAATATTTTTTTTATTTTTTAGAGAGGGTCAGGTGGGGCACGTGCCGTGCCCCGCGCGTGACCTTCCTGGATCCGCCCGGCCTCACGTGTGGGTTCCATGTCCGATGTCCGATGTGATAGAGTTTGTGCGATTGTTAATTTTTTTTTTTTTTTTAAATGTCGGTGCCCATTTTATTGTATATTGTATCAAACAGTTTGAAAACAAAAATTTTTTTTTGATTTCAATGTCAGTGCCACTTTTATTGTTATTGACATTATCAGGGGAACAGTTTGAAGACAAAAATTAATTATCCCAATAATTTGATTTCAAAATCCCCCCATTCAGTACTCCCACAGCCAAAGTACTCCTTTTCCACCCGATTACCAAACTTCCCAACCCGATTTACCAAAACATGCTCACCCTATTACCAAAACATGCCCACCCTATTACTTACGCTTATCACTTGATCATAATTTTCACCCGTAAAACAAATATTGTTTTAAATAAATATTTATTTATGTTATATGATACAATTAACCAATTTTTTTTTTTTTAAGTTTAATGGGGACGTGGCCGACCCTAAATTAGCACCACCGATATCACCATGTAAAATATATAGCTCTTTAATTTGCCAGAAAATTTATTGCTTGTACATAGAGAAATGAGCTTATATATATACACCGGTGATCCAGTCAAGGATCCCAGATTGGAGGTTTTTGGGTATTTTGAAGGTTTTAAAAGATGTTTTTGCATGATCCGAGCCGTCCAATGTGTTCAAAAGGTGTTTTCCACGGTTCACGCGAGAAATGCAAAAAAAATACCGGAGAAGGGCTTGATACAAGCGGTTTTATATTTCGCAAAAAAATTGTATATTTTTTTTTGATGATTTCTAAAAAACACATTTGAACACATTGCCCTTCCGAACTATAAGTTCCTTTTATGATTTCTCTCTCTCTCGTGGATCTCTGAAAACATATTTTATATAGGTTCCACTTCTACACTGGACTTCCGGATTTCCGAGCATTTTTTGAAAATCGATCGGAACTATAAGTTCCGGACTTAAAAAATCCCGGACTAGATCGGGACTCACTCTCTCTCTCTCTCTCTCTCTCTCTCTCTCTTCTCTCTATATATATTATAAGATTATATACGGGAGACACTTCACCTGCGGACTCGACTTCCGGACCTCGGTGATCCAAAAAAATTTGCAACACAAAAAAAATCACTTTTGTCTTTAACGGGAGGGTTTGTTTTCAAGGGGCACTTCTAGTGCGGACTCGAAATCTTCAAAAAAATTTGATCGATACCGAGAAGGACTTGAAATCTTCAAAAAAAATACAGGAAGGACTTGATCGGTTAAAAAAATATATATATATATATACGGTTTTGCGAAAATTGCTTGGATCAAGCCCTTCCCGGTATTGTTTTTTGAAGATTTCCAGCGTGGACCCTTTTGAAAACACATTTTGAACACATTGGACGGCTCAATTTTCCAAAAATAATTTGCAACACAAAAAAAAACCATTTTTTTTATTAACGGGATTAACTAGAGGTGGGGTAGATATATATATATATATATAATATATATATATAATTAAAAATAATGTGGAATTTATGTCACTATACAGCTCGATTACTGATAGTACCCAAATCCATAAGCAAACAAATTACTCAATGAGTTTAGTAATCAAATAACTTGAATTATTGATCGATCACGAAATTATTAGTTTCCTTCCGTCGCAATTAGAGATAAAAATATGATTTTAATTTTTAAGTGTGTTTCAGTTGAATATATGGGATAATTTTGGTAGGAGTTTAGGAGAAATAAATTAGAACAATATTGGGTGGGGGAGAGAGAAATTAAGGTCTGAAAGAAGGAGTGTTAAGTTGAAGTAATAAAACGGGCAAAATGGTGGTGGTAGGGCCAAATAAGGTGACCAATAGTGAAGCATAAGCAAATAAGAGCCCTTCATGTTGGGTGTGAAGCCAATTTCAGATCGCATCAGTTTCCATCCAGACGGGTCTGGAAGCCGTCCGGATGGTTGCGGCAGAGATTGCAAGTTTGAGGTTTTAGTATATTTCATTTCGACGGTCATGAACGGGATAAAACGTAATACAAAGCCTGGACTCAATTTTTAGGGTTAGAACATCATATTCTTTTGAGAAAGGCTGATGTATCCGTATAGAGACACTTTGAAAGTTTCCTCCATTGATCATACTGGCGTGGCTCTCGAGGATTAAACTATTGCCGAATCTCGTATATCTTGTATTTTGTTTCTCTTTCTCTCCCTCTTTTTTTATATTTTATTTTATGTAATTCATAGCATCCAAGATCATGAGTACTTGTGTTTGTGAGTTGTTTGATTAATATCCTAAAACTTCATGCATTTTTATAGATAAACCAAACCCACTTTAAAGCAAGATATAACTCAAATTTCATCACATGCAATTTAGTGTTCAACAGCGAATTTGAAAGAACAACAAAGCGCAAAATGTATCCTAATTGTCAAAAGATCCCCCCACTAAAGCCCGAACTGCAGTTTTCTTTGTCACATAATTTTGGCTTTAATACAAATTTTATTTACGTAGGTCTATATTTTTTATTTTCTTGATTATTTTACTTAGGAAAACCCAAGAAAGAAAAAGTATTTCGCAAAAAAATGAAACATGGAAACCAGACTTGTTTGTCTGGGATAGCATTTAAGTGTATTCCGTTCCCAAAATAGTGCGACAGACGGAAGCGGGGGAGGTGTTGTGCACAGCATGGTGTTGTGCACCCCTCGGCCGTTGGATCGAGTTTTGGACGGTTCGGATGTGTTTTGATTTTTTACCGGTAAAAAAAATCAAAATTAAAAAAAAATTGTCGAACGCATCCGAGCCATCCAAAACTCGATCCAACGGCCGAGGAGTGCACAGCACGGCTGTGCACAGCACCTCCCCCGAGTCTGCGACAGACCTAGCTTATACCCTTAATTTATGTACTTTTTTTATTATTAGTTTACAAGGTTGTTTTGGTCATTCGCTCACCAAAGTTAATAACATGCATGGAAAACTAACTCAGGGGAATATCTGGATAATGTAAGCAAAAGTGAGGATAGATAGTGACATTTCAGAAATCTCAAAAAAAAGTCTATGCATTTATGAGAGAGGTCACTAAATTTACTCATTTTAAAGTGTGCTTCAAATACGACCCTTTAATTATTTTATTTTATTATATAAAATTATGCTATTTATACAAGATAAAATTTCAACTGCAAAACAAAAGAAAGGTACTCCCTCCGTCCCCTAAAGTTAGATACTTTCGGGAGTGTGTGCCATTTTTAAATTGCCTATATCTTTCAATTCATAACGTTTTATGTGATTTTCAGAATTTTGTTTAAAATAACTAATTGAAATCTATCAAACGAGATTCATATTGCTTATATAAAACATTACAGATTAAAAGAAATAATCAATTTTTTCATAGAGTTGGAATAGTGAAAGTGTCTAACTTTAAGGGACGGAGGGAGTAATAATTAGTGAATAAAGAGATACTTTTGACATTTGGAAGATGCTTTTGACATTAAAAAAAAATCCTATCGTTTGAATTATAAATGATACTCCTATTTCCTTCAATTTTCGGATAAATAGCACTTTGTGCTCTCAAAGTATTATTAATTACGACTTTAGCTCTTAATATTCAAACATTTTAATCTTAGTTTGCAGCTGTAATTTTTGTTAATTGATCTAGCTGGTCTGGCTAATCAACCATCTTTCAATTCTATAATAAGAACCGTAGGGATGCTGAAATTTTTCTCACTTCGACTCGTCAAGTACTTCACTTTTTCCGCCTTCCTTCTTGGTTGCAATTACCCACTGGACCCGAATTAGATGAATATAATAGATCAAGGACCAAATGGAATAAATTTAAACCATTCATAGCCAAGGCTAATTTAGTAATTCTATAGCTGTGTGAAGTGTAAGTTAGCCTAACTTCTGAAAATATCCAAAATTAAGGTGGGGACATTTATGACACAAGGAAGAGTTGACGGGTATCGAGAGAGGGAAAAAAGAAAACTTTATACAGCCACAACTAAGATAGGGACATGTATCTCAGAGAGAGAGAGAGAGAGAGAGAGAGAGAGATTGATTGATTTGTGCTTCATTCTGGATTCCTAGTTGTTAAACAGGTACGCCTACCTTTACCTGCTAACCCACTTCCTTTGTTTGCTTTAACTTGAAGCAAAAATGATTCCAACCATTGCAAACTAGCTTCTAGGGTCTCAAGAACTCATATATACAAAGGTCAAGAAATATATTTAGTCAACGCAGATATTAAGATCATAAACATTCCACCACGCTCCACAAGCGACGTCCACGGTGACCCACGCTATCGACACTAACTCAATAGTGGCCCTTTCTCTTTTTTGGCGTTCTCCACTAGCCTACTAGTATTCAATTCTTTTTAAGTATTTTAACGCAGCCTATAGATCAACAATCCACAGTCGAATTGCAGTGTACGTAGTGGCTAGCTTTGATACCAAATGATACAAATTCATGGATAAAAGTATCACTCTTGAAAATCAGCTTACAAGGAAAGCGTGCCCTAGAACTTATGTACACAATGCCAAGTTCATACTTTAGTCGATGTGAGACATTAGAATAGTGACAACATTCATATTTTGGTTATTAACCGGGAAGAGAGGATTAAAAGAGAGAACTGAGGAAAAAGGCAAAGCGAGGGTAATAAAAATGAGGATTAGTACATCACAGGAAAGAAAACCCCGAAAACGTCTCTGAAAAGGAAATCTACAGATGTGATTCACTTGGTGTACTATTCACAGTACAAGGGTGAATCACACCAATAGATTTTCTTTTCGGGGAGGTTTTCGGAGTTTCCTTTCCTGTCACTTAACTTTTCTCAATAAAAATTAAAAAGACGGAATTAGAGGGGAAGCAAACAAAGATATTCAGTTTTCCCGTGCGACGAGAACAATAGTACCATAATCCTAAATAAGAGTTCCACTGCTTCTATAACAGACAGAAATACAAAACCAAACAAAGCAAATCTGTCCCTTGAGAACTTTTCAAACATCATAGTCCAACATCAAATACAACAAAATGTAGTTTTGGCAACCTAATTAGCAAGGAATAAAACTGTATCGCAACATATCTATGCCCACAGCATGCCGACGCACAGTTGCTTGTCGGTAAAACCCTTTACCGGTCCAAATACACTTTCGCCGATATATTAGGTTGCATCGGCAAAACGCGATTTTGTTGTAGTTAAAGTACAGTGGCTTCATCATTTGGGCGATGTTTCTCAATAAGTCAACCTATGCATAGTAATTTAGGCTTGCTTTCTTCTTAGCCTGAACTTGTATGATACCTTCATTGAAGTCTTCATGGTTCACCTGGGAAAGAGAAGAAGTTAAGCCATAGCTTTTATCAGTGGTTGCTCCTAACATGGAAATCCAAACGTGTAAAGGCATATATCACTTGTAACTGCTATTCTCTTCAAAAAAAAAAAAAACTTGTTACTCTTGTATTTAATTCTGCCAAAAAAAAAAATCTTATTTGTTTGTCTACTGGAACAGTTTTAGCCTCCATATATATCTTGAACTATGTTTTCATCTATTGGTAAAAGTGTCAGTACAGCGACATAAAAAGAATTTCAATCCAGCTACAGCCTATGAATTCGGCTTTATAGAGGCCAACTACTAGGCATACCCACACCAGATAATTACACCCAATTCTATGATAGAAGGCAGAATACAATCGTTTTCAAATTGGTATCCCATGTAAGAGCCTCCGACCGTAGAATCTATTTGACATAGGATAAACCACTGCGGCATTATTCTTCGACATGAAAGGTGCTAAGGTGGTGCAGGTGTCACAGAAACAGTCCCTCTCCACCAAGGGGGGGTATGGTTCCGGACATCTTCCCCCCAAGAACTCATACTAGCCTATGTCGCACCGACACCGACACGGACATGAACATGGACACGCCGACATGCAAATTTTTTTAAAAAAGGTGGGACACCTCTCTCTATATATATAAAACTAGGTACGATGCTACGTGCGTTGCACGAGTTTTGTGCCCGTTTTGTGTTGGTTTGGTTGTAATATGATATTCGAGTTTGTATTGATAATTTGAAGTAGTTTATTTTCTTGTGGTATTTTATATTGTTTTGTTAGCATTACCCTTGGCATGAACATGGACACGCGGACATGCAAATTTTTTTAAAAAAGGTGGGACACCTCTCTCTATATATATAAAACTAGGTACGATGCTACGTGCGTTGCACGAGTTTTGTGCCCGTTTTGTGTTGGTTTGGTTGTAATATGATATTCGAGTTTGTATTGATAATTTGAAGTAGTTTATTTTCTTGTGGTATTTTATATTGTTTTGTTAGCATTACCCTTGGCATCATTCAAACAGAACACATTCTATACATAACTTCGTTTTCCAGTCGATCTTCTACAACCAAAACCTTTAACGTTATTTGACATACAATAAATTCAATATGCCTATTGCAACTTATTAACCAAAGATATACGACTTTGCACTATAGCTAACTCACCACGTCATTCTCGAATTTAAACAAATTTTATCCTCTACTTTTACAGTTGATTTTTCAGCATCTCAACTAATAATGATCTAACCAAGCTTAAGCAGAGAGAGGATTTACTTTTCGGAGGAGGGGGGCCTGCTGTGCAGGTCATGCACAACAGCTGTGCACCCAAAAAGATTTCAAAACGTCGCCGTATGTGTCCAATTCCAAAGCTTCGCAAAATGCACTTTTGTGAGACCCATTTTCGGGTCCTATAGAAACGACCCGAACCGTCAAATAATTTTAAAATAATTATATAAGTGGTCTCAGGGAAAATTGGACCCACCGGATATGTTTACGTTATTGATCTAATTTGTGTGATTTTTATTTAGAATTTAGGACCCTACCAGTTTGATAGAAGTTTCAAGAAAAGTTATAAAATTGTGGGCTCGGGTAACCCATTAATATGAATCACAAGGGTCGTAAGGCTTGTTGAGAATAGTATCTAGGAAAAAAATTATGTTGTATGGACATTGATAAGCATAAAAAAAATTAAAAAGTGTTTTTTTGATACCTATCGATGTCTAAACAACATAATTTTTTTTACTGGATGCTCTTCTCAACAAACCCTACGACCCTTATGATTCATATTAATGGGTTACCGAGCCCACAATTTTATAACTTTTCTTGAAACTTCTATCAAACTGGTAGGGTTCTGAATTCTAAATAAAAATCACACAAATTAGATCAATAACGTAAACATATCCGGTGGGTCCGATTTTCCTTGAGACCACTTATATAATTATTTTAAAATTATTTAATGGTTTCGATCGTTTGTGTGGGACCCGAAAGTGAGCCTCACAAAATTGCATTTTACAAAGCCTTGGAATTGGACACAAACAGTGACGGTTTGGAATTTTTTGGGTGCACAGCATGGCCCAGGCCCCCCTCTTCCTTTCTTTTCTCGCCCAACACCTGTAAGGTAGGCAACAGAAAACACGGAAAAACCAAAACCCACCATCCGAAATTCAGGGGTACTATTTCGATTTGAAGGACAAAATGGGCATAAATTGGCAATTGACCAAACAACTTCAAAATTGAAGCCTTGCTTATATAAGTCCCTTCGGGTCTGGATAGCACCACCGGAAGTAACATATATGACACTTAATTTCAAAGTGTCCTGCTTTTTCCCCAATATTTGGGGGTTGGACATTCTCCCGACATTCTCTGACACTTTAAGGACATTTTAGGGACACTTTAATGATTGTACCTAAAGTGTCCCGAAGTTGTCCATTAAGTGTCGTTTGAATCTCGGAGAATGTCAGTGTTCGTGGGAGTGTCCAACCCCCAAATATTAGGAAAAAACTAAGACACTTTGAGATCAAGTGTCGGACGTGTGTCCGGAGCATGTCCGTGTCCAACACGTGTCTGACAGTGTCGGTGCTACATAGGTTGGAACAGCGATTTCATCAGTTTACTTAACACCCTAGACATCAAAGCTATCATTTTAACTTTCACCAATTGAGCCTTCTACGGTTCTATTCAATTGTCAATACGCTTGCTCGAGTCCGCGTACACATGCACCAACAAAAAATTATAGTGAGAGAGAGAGGACCTCAGTGGCATCGCGCCGAAGAGCTAGCATGCCCGCCTCTACACAAACAGCTTTCAGCTGTGCCCCGTTGAAATCATCAGTAGACCGAGCTAGCTCTTCAAAGTTGACATCTGGGTGAACATTCATCTTTCGGGAGTGGATCTATAGTTCCAATGCAAATGATTCAGCTGGAATTCCCCCATATGAAACTCAGAATATAATGTTTAAACATTGATGTTAAGAAAGGAAGGATTGTCAAAACCTGCAAGATTCTGGCTCTGGCTTCTTCGGTGGGATGTGGAAACTCAATTTTACGATCCAATCGGCCAGAGCGCATCAGCGCAGGATCTAAAATATCAGCTCTATTGGTCGCTGCTATCACCTGCAGTTTTAACAAGTACCCAAAGCAAGGAAGTAAAAAATATTGGAATTAATGACTAACATAACCACAATAAGAACAGACCTATCAATATAATGTATAAAAAGACACTTTTGGCCGAAGAGAAAAATCGCAAAAGCCAGAAGCAAACAGTTGCCTCAGAATGACCATGAAACAGAAACTGTAATCAATTGAACGAAAGAGATATAAAAACCTTTATGCTGTCATCACTGCTGAAACCATCGAGCTGATTAAGCAACTCTAACATTGTTCGTTGAACTTCCCTATCCCCACTAACTTCACTGCATTACGATTTAACAAAGAAGGGGAAAATGTGAGACTGTCTACAAGTTCCGACTATAACCTGAGATTCCATAATTGCAAACGCAAAATAAATTTGTGCAAGCTACGAATGAGACAAAAATAGAGTACCTGTCAAACCGCTTTGTGCCAATGGCATCAATTTCATCTATGAAGATGATGCAAGGAGATTTCTCTTTTGCAAGTTGAAAAGCATCACGGACAAGTTTTGCTCCATCACCAATAAACATCTACATGCATAATAACTTTAGTTACTAAATTACCAATGAGTCAGAGACTTTGACAGATGGCGCTAGCTGAACTGCATTGCTTATGTGCCATTAAACTACATAATCATTGCATATTAATTGGAAAATACCTCAAGGACAAGCTTGCTCAAGTCAAACGATACGGGGGGGAAATAAAAATCATTTATTGTCAAAGCAAGAAAAATGCAACTGGAGAAAGGGAGTTGATCGTGATAACACTATGACACTATCTACAAAAACAATGACATACAGTAAGGAACCATTACATATACTTACAAAAAGTATCTTCCTTTATAATGCACAAGTAATCACTGGATTTCAAAGGACCCAAGAAAGAAAATACTTGATGCATCAACTTACGAAGAAAAGAAGGCAAAGAGCTAATCAAACCTGCCAAAGGACAAATATTGTGACAGGAAAATCTCTAGGAATTGGAGTATCATACTTCCAACACATATTGAGTGGGAAACTAAGTCTGGGCAATAAACCACAGAAATAACAACCAACATTTTCTTCTTAGTGCATCAACACCAAATAGGCAAATAATATATTTGAAGTGCGGACATGGCCACACAATATGACACCAGCACTCCCGAGATGCAAATTTCAAACAAGATGGATGACATGTGAGTGATGTCACGGTAGTGACACATTAAAAAATACATATTCAGATAGATATATTACCATTATCCAAAAAAAAAGAAGATAGTCATATTACCTACTGGGCGTACAAAAGACTTGTGGAAGGAAACAAGTCCCGAGATATGAAAGTTCCATAGTCCATATATGCCTTCTTTCCCAAGCCAATACATCAGTCCCAAAACTGTCCCAGCGAAAACCATAATGACTACCCGAAACCTAATCAAGAGCCTACTATTCAAACACCAAGATGTTCCAAGAGTATCCTTGGGTGTACTAGGATGTTCAAGAGTATCTGTCTTAATTTGCCGACTGTATCAATGCCTTGATACAGGAGTAAGACTGTTAATCTTGGAGAAAGATCACTCTTGGAGAAAGGCCCAATTCCGTGATAAATCGGAGAAAGGCCCAATCCTTTCTTTTGGAAAACGGAAGTCTTTTTGCACAAGTCTTAGTTGCAAAAATTGGGGGACGGGGGACGGGGGGCAGGGGGTATGTAGAAGCTCCCTAGGTTGGGAGCGGCGAGGGAATATATAATACTAAATAAATAAATATATATATATATATATATATATATGAATCAAAAATTGAATTATCCTGTCAAGGATCCCGGATTTAAGCGTTTTGATGCTTTTACCGATTGTTTTTGGGAAATCCGAGCCGTCCAATGTGTTCAAAAAGGTGTTTTCCAAGTCCCAAGCGGAAATCTTCAAAAAAAAATACCGGAAAGGGCTTGATCAAGCGGTTTTTCGCAAAAATGTACATTTACGCTTTTGCGAAAACCGCTTGATCAAGCCCTTCCCGGTATTTTTTTGAAGATTTCAGCGTGGACCTTGGAAAACACCTTTGAACACATTGGACGGTTCGATCGTCAAAAATATCGGGAAGGTGGAGTCCCGGATTCGGGACTCCCGACTTGATCGGGCCTCATATATGAATACACTTATATATATTTAATTATTTATTATTTATATGCAATACATATATTTTATTTTATTTAAAGTTGCAAAGCGCAAAGGGATAAGCATATTTTTATATGTATAAACATGAGTGAGAAATGACATCCCAATAGATTCTTTTGTGCCAAATATATGGATTAAACACGTAGATAAGTAGTAGAATATGAGACGAGAAAGTGATGAATTGGAAAACCGAATCCTTTCTTTTACGTATGAGTCTATACCACCGTTCGACTTTTGTAAAGATCTCTACGAAATCAGCATCAGAAAACTCCTTTATTTCTAGAAGAGCCTTGCGAGAAGGAAATACCGTTACGGTTTCTTTTAGTTGGCCGACGGTATTAATGCCTTGATGCAGGAGTAAGACTGTTACTCTTGGAGAAAGGCCCAATTCAGTGATGAATTGGAAAACCGAATCCTTTCTTTTGCGTATGAGTCTATACCACGATTCGACTTTTGTAAAGATCTCTACGAAATCAGCATCGACAAAATCTTCGATTTCTAGAAGCGCCTTGCAACTCTTAGACTTACTTATGGTTTTTTTTAGCTCGTCAATAGTGTAAAGGTTTTCAGACACAAGTAAAACAGCTAGCCTTTCTGAGAAATCTAGCTGTGTTATAAATTTGAAACCGAGGCCTTTTCTTTTGCGTACCATCGCATACCACGATTCCAACTTTGTAAAAATCTCCAACAAATCGTCATATTCCAGATCATCAATACTATAGAGAAGGTACTGGCAACCCTGAGTGTTGCTTACAAGCGCGACTAATTCCTCAATCATATATATGCCCCGATGCAGGAGTAAGATTTTAACTCTTGTCGATAACCCTAGTTCTGTAATAAACCGGAATTGGGGGTCTTTTCGTGTCACAATCACAAATAATATATACCACCACGCTTTGACTTTCAGTTTCTCGTGGTTAGAATAGAATAGTGCCGTTAAAGCGTAAGAAGTATTAATCAAATTGTAGGTTTTTAGGAAGATCTGATTTTTCGCTTGATCGTCCAAACCTTCTATTTCTCGAATAGATTCTGGAGTGAACAGTACGGTGATTATTAACTTGTCGATATTCAGTTTCCCGTTAAATGATAGGGTTAATTGTTCAACACCTAGAGACCTTTTCACGTTAAATAAGATTGGCAAGGGTTAATTGTTCTTCTCTCTCTGAGTGTCCCAAGTCAAAATTTGAGAAAAATAGGAATTCTGATATGAGCATAACATCCGATATTTATGTGACCTCTGGTGAGGTGTTTGTACTTTAAATTGTCCTTTCTACTTAATAATGCAATAATGATTGAAAAACTGGAAGAAGCCACAAATCTCACATGGTGTAAGCGGTTCACTGATGGTAAAAACCATATCAAAACCAGTGGAATCAAAAAGTAATGTCTTCTAGTAGCAGATAAGAATGGGCTAAGCTAAAAAAGAACATACCTGAACGAGCTGGGGGCCTGCTAGCTTCAAGAAAGTAGCATTCGTTTGGGCTGCACATGCACGAGCCATTAGAGTTTTCCCAGTTCCAGGAGGACCATACAAAAGCACTCCTTTGGGTGGGCGAACCCCTAATTTCTGAAACCGTTCTTTGTGTGTCATGGGTAAAACAATAGCCTCAACTAGTTCTTGGATCTGTTGCAATTGCACATGAGTCCAAGTGAGAAGCCCATGTATAGCTATCTAAGATCTGAGGAAAAAGTGTCTAAATAAAATCTTGCCTGCTTCTCAAGCCCTCCAATGTCGTTGTAGTCTTCAGTTGGTTTTTCATCAACCTCCATGGCCTTAACCCGAGAATCATACTCAGAAGGAAGGGTATCCAAGATCAAGTAACTATCTTTATTCACCCCAACCAAATCCCCAGGCTTTAGCTTATCAGGGTCAACAAGACCAACCACAGGCAGGAAGATAGTCTGCAGTCAAGACATGTTAAATAGTGCTTCAACCAGTATTTTGGTTTCCAGATAGGAGAAGATAAGCACATCAACAAGCTTAACGAATAGCACAACATAATCGGCATTCTAACATTAAATAAAGGGGGGAAAATCGCACTTGGAATGATTTACTGATGGCATTACATAATACTCCCTCCGTCCCAATTTGCTTGCCCTTGTTGGGGAAGCGAGTTTTTACAGAGAGAATGCTGGAACAGGTATTGACTTTCACAATTTGTCCATATTTAATGCTTTGTTGACATGACACTTAAAATGTAAAAAGAAAGCGGAAAAAGTAATGCTGCACAACTATTTACATTGACTTTTTAAAGTGGACATTCTTTTCGGACATTGAAAAAAGGAAAGAAGGACCAGCAATTTGGGATGGAGGGAGTTAAGTGTTTAGAAAATATGAATGATGTTTTTGTTGATACATAATTTATAAGGAAGGCATGGCCAAGCAGCAACCAATGCAAACAAAGTACACCAAAACACTACAATATCTTTACACAACTACACATCCAAAATGCCATTAACATCCAGACTGAATCATGCAAATGGATAACCCTCCTCGAGAACCATTCAGTAAAATAATAGTAAAGATTGCTCAGCCTAACCCAGCTAACAACATCAAAGAATTCTCAGTACATTCAAACTGATTCTTTCCGGTTTCCTCCAATCACATCCGACCAAATGATGAGTTTCCAACTCCACCTTCTCTTTACTCAGCCTATACATTAACCAACTGTGATACACAACTCCCGCAAATCCCATGACTAGCCCAGAAACTCCAAAGACCAACAGATCTCCAGCAACTCAATGAAGGATGACAAGATCCCTAAACTTGGCCTATCGGAACACAGTACCGCTGATAAAGGATCTTCCTACTAGTTGCAGTCCCATGCAAAGATCCTCAGACTGAAAGGAACTCTAGCCCTAAAAGATTTTCCAAGGAAAAAGAACCGCTTACCCTCACACCTTACAGACCTGTGAGGTTATCCTGTATCCTAATCCTCACCTCAATAAGCATAAAGTACCTCAAAGAAACGAACACTAGCTCAATCTCCTACTCACACAACCACCTAAAATTTAATGTCCCACACCACCTTATACACATCACACATCTAAAATAGAGGTTCCCTTACCACCAGTCACATACCCAAAAAAAAAGATGGAAGAGAAGGAAATAGAACCGAGGAGTTTTTTTTTTGAACAAAGGAAGAAAAAAGAGTGGAGGGACTGAAAAAAGGAATGAAGAGGCATATAGCCCAAACAAAACAAGAGAGAAAGATACAAGTTATATAAATAACACTCAACCACTGTAACCACTAAATCTGCCACCGCACGGACAACGTGATAGTTTACCTGGCGTGTAGATGTCTTCAAGACAACACATTTACCCTTCCTTTGGGAGTCAAGATCAATGTTTGCACCATCTTCCTCAGCCTCATCCTCTGGGTTCATCTCTAAAATCTACAAGAACACAATACGTGAACCTGAGCTCCCACCAAAATTTAAACAATAATAGCCTGACATAACCTTCTTCGCACACACACCCTTGGAGTTAGCATATGTGTCCTAGTCACAAAACATTTACAATTCATCCCTCATAAAGTGTAAGGTAAAATTCTCATCAGACCTATACTTAGATGCAGAATAATACATTCTTAAAAACAAAAAAGAAGGGTAAATAAGGCACGACGTAGAAAGTGAATCAAGAATAGTTTAGCTGTCTTTTGGTATGCAAAGTAAATATTTCTTTTAAAGCTTGCATCAAATCACAGCATTATTCTGACCCAAATATACTTTCTGTTGCTCATAAATTAATTCCGAAATTTGCAACGAAAGCTTGCACCCATGTGGAAAACACTTCAAGCTAAAAAGTATGCATTTCAACATCATTGCAGACACAGCAGATGGCACCCACTGCTAATAGTTTGCATACGAAATAAAAAAAAGATATCTGCTAGGGTTTTCTTATCAAGAACATAAACAAAAATCAATCTTTATGCCAAATGCTCCTTTTTATTGCTAGAAAACTTATCAAACAAAATGAGCCAAGTAACGGGTAGTTCAAGCTGGAATTATTTATCAAACAAATTTTAGTCGAGAAATTCTCGACCTCATTCGGATCTCGAGCCAAGTAGTGGATTGTTAAGATTTATTTCAAAATTTCCGAGCTTCAAAACTGTGTTCAAGTTGGTTTGTACATGTAATTTGTCAGTTTCGAACATGCTTTCCCAAGTCGAGATCTGATTTTGTTCAACAGCCAGCCCTAACCAAAAAAAATTTAAAATTTTTTTTAAGTAAATAACAAAAGATTATTACCTCAACAATGTTGCCAACCAAATAGGGAAGTTGCTTGTTGAGCTTGATCTTCTCCTGATTCTCCTTTATCTTTTCCTTGAACGACTCCAGTTCAAGATTCGTTCTTTGCAACTCTTCCTTCACACCAAATCAAATTCACACAATATAGCGATATTCCAACACTAAAACAATCAAGACCGATGAAATAAATATGGAGAGATCTTTACCTTGAGGATTCGAATTTCGTTGTCAAGGAGCCTCGAAGCCCTAACGACGTCATCGGTCGACATCGAAGCTAGTTGGTCTTCTTCGAAACTACTGTCCTCTACCACCATCGCTGTAGCCATGAGAGACGTGGGGGGAGTTTAGAGAGAGAAGCAGAGAGAGAGAGTGGGACGAGGGATCGACAGAGAGAAGGAAAGTATCCGAAGAGCAAATAGGGATGCCTTCTTGTTGTTCAAGCCAAGACTGGGGGATGAAGCGTAGTCGGAGTACTATATAGTAGTGGGCTGTGTTGCAGATGGCCCAGTTGGGATTGGGAATGAACATTTTTTTGTTTCTTAAGTTTATGGGCTCCTTTGGCAAAAAAAACAAAAACGGACTATTGGGTTTTTTTATTTTGTTCTTATTCAAATTTTTTTGTATTTGTTAATTTTGCGTCAAGATTTTGTGATTTCTGAATTTCTCTTAACGAGACGAATTTAACAAGTACTCACTCCGTCCCATTTTAAATGCTCCATACGTATATCCGTGTCATTTTCAAACGTCTATATCTTTTTATTGGTAAGGTTTCCAAAGTTTTTAAAATTTTTGTGTAATAGAACTAATTGAGATCTATCAAATAAAATCCATATTGCATATAAAAAATATTATAGAATGAAAACTATAAGAGTTTTAAAAAAAACACGCATAACCGTAGGGAGCATTTAAATTGGGACGGAGAGAGTATAAATTTATGGTCAAACTAATTTTTTTTTAATAAAGCCGAAATGATTTACGATATGATTTACCTCAACGTGTCCAATGGAACTTGGATTCGTAGATTGATCGAAGTCACTACACTCTAGTAGTGATTTCAATTGTAGGCCTTCTGAAATTTTCATTTGAGATCGAAACTGTTCAGTTTTTTAGAAATATTGAGCACGGTCTAAAAAATTATGATCATTGGAGATTGGTAGACATATAATTGAGAAAAATTTGTCCTACAATTTATTTTCTAGTAAATTTTATTGGTCATCCATTTTCGTAGAATAAATGGTATCCGATTATATGACTACAAATATCTAATTAATTTCATTTTTTACATGAATAATCTACTCAACATTCCCGACAAATTGAATGATTTCAATCTCAAATATAGATTATAAAAGGGCCCACAATTGATGTTACTACTGCAGTGTAGTGACTTGGGTCATTACGGGAACCTCAAATCAATGCCAATGTGTGTTTATCTAAATCATCGTAGGTGGGGCAAAATACGGTGTCAACGATTCTGAATGTATTACTATCTCCGTCCTAATTTGTTTGTTCAGTATTTCTTTTTGGATATCCTAAATTATTTGCTCACTTTCGTGAATTAGCTATAAAGATTTGACAAACTCCTCATTCTAACCTTTTCATTACTTTTGAAACCTTTTCACTTTTGCATTGAGAAAATTACTTTGAATTAGCACAACACATACAAAAAGTAACTCATTGCATTGAATTCCCAACAATTTTACAAGGGTTGGCATATTCAATTGAGCATAAAAAAAGAAGAAGCATGAGGTTAAAAAAAATTCCCGTTCAAACAAAATATGGGAAAAAAACACTCTATTCTCTTTATAAGGGGAAAATTTCAAAAAAAAAAAACTGAACTATGACTGACTGTCTCATAGACCTCCAAATTCATTAAATGTTAATTAAACCTCGAAACTTTACAACTTTCTCCAATTAGGCCCACGTCGTCAGGGCCCGTCAATTTCCAAAGGGAAATTGATGACATGTCCATCATCTCTCCCAAAAAATGACGTCGTTTTGGGGGCAAGTCAAGGAGACCATTTCACATGGTCATTTGGGGCCCGCTTATCTGAGCCGCTAATATCGTAGAGTTTGTTAAAAAGAGCATTTATCAAAAAAATTATCTTAATTAGATGTCGATAGCTATCAAAACAATTCTTTTTTTTCAAAATAATGTTTGCATTTTGATAAAAATCGATGTCTGATCAAAATAATTATTTTATTAGATGTTCTTCGTAACAAGCCCTACTATATATGCAATTAGATCAAGATGATAGCGAGCACACAATTATTTAAATTTTCTTAAAAATTCTTTCAATTATAGGACCTGAATTCTGAATGAATAACTGAACAACTTAGATCAATTACTTATAAATAACGGATTGGGCTGAAATTATACAAAACCGCTCAAGTAATTAATTTATAATTATTGGACGGTTTGGATCGCTTGTATGGGTCCCCGAAGTGGCCCCACGCGACCATGTAAAGTGGCCTCCTTGAATTGCCTCCAAAACGATTTCGTTTGGGGGGAGATGATGGATTCTAATGGTGTGGGCCTAATTGAAAACAATTTGTAAAGTTTGGAAGTTTAATTAACATTTAATGAAGTTTGGAGGTCTATGGAACATTGCGGTCATATTTCGGAGGCTTTTTGGGATTTTCCCCCTATAAGCCATCAAAGAAGACTAAATTAGAGACCTTGCAAAAAAATCCCAATACTTGTGGAGAATTCACCTGAATAAGAAGAAGAAAAAAAAATTTGGAACTTCATTTTTTGTCTATTTAAAAAAAGGGAGTGTTAAATTCATTTCTCATCCAAGTTTTGAAGGGTAAGATTGAAAAACTGTGTACTTTTAAAGCCTTTGACTCTAGCCCAGTAAATTAGGAGATTCCTGGTACTGAGCAAACAAATTGGGACAGAGGAAGTACTAGCTACTTTGAACATGTAACAAGTGATGTCCTTAATGCACGTGTTGAGGATTGTTATTTTAATGACACAAAGTTTCTACACTAGGGGGAAAAGTAACAGCCAAAAGCTCCACAGAAAATTACTTAGAATGCCTCAACATAGTCTTATTTTGATAATTGTACTAATCCATGTGAACGAGAAGTTGAAAAGATTATTCATTTATAGAGTGTTGCAAATGAAATGCCAAATGCATTTACTGGCACAAAGAAAGTAATAATGTTCCATATTCCAACTGCTAAGATGTCCCTCAAAGTATAAGAAATAAAAATATACCACGCCAAAAGCGTGAGAGACATGGCGATGCAAAATATAAACATTGTCGAAAAGAAAATTTACTGTAAAGAAGTTACAGCTCCCGAAGAGGTTAATACCTACAAATTCAAAAAATCTTGAAGGGCATGTAATTAATTGATCTAGATTTCTCCTACTTCCTCTCGGATCCGGGGTGGGTGCGATGCGGTAGGCAGGGCCGGCCCAACACTTTTTAGTGCCCAAGGCAAGTTCTAAATTTTGTGCCCTTAAAATGTACAACAATTTTTACAAGAGGAAAAAAAAACTCCATCCTTGTTTGAAGGCGTTTATACAGGCAACTAGGGTTAATTAAAGAAAGTGTATGATCATTTCCATCCTCAAAAACAAAAATTACAATTCTGCATAGTGAACCAAGGTGGAGGTGAAATAGATATAAAAATCTATGGGGGTATTCAATTGAAAATATACAAGGAAGCCATGGAGCTGCCTATGGACATAATTGAGTTGTTTGCAAAAGATTGGTTTGTGGGGAATTTTTTTGGGTTCAATGTGCAAATATTTTTTATTGGATTAAGATCTCGGGGGGAAATCACTCCACTCTGGTTTGTTAGTAGTATTAAGATCAGGAGAAAGAAAGAAGGTCTGGTAGAGCTAATTGGTGAGCTTGAGAAGGAAGGAATCTGTTTTTATCTTTTTGAGTCCCACATCGGAAAAGTAAGGAGGAGAAGGGGTAAGAGCAGACATATAAAAAAGAGGAAGAAAATGGGCCTTCTTTATTAACGGAGCCTCTCCTAGTAGATTACTATGTTTAACCAAGTGGGCTTTCTTTGGTTTTTCATTTTGGGCTTTAAAGACTCCTAGTAAGGCTAACATTAAACTTTTTTTGGAGTGCCCTAATTTTTGGGGTTTGGTGGATGCCCTAGGCCCAGGCCTCTTGGGCCTAGCCCAAGGGCCGGCCCTGGCGGTAGGTGTTGTGCAGCAAAACTACGTCGTTTGACTTGATTTTTGTGCATACCACCAAATCTTCCAAGGGCCTTGTTTGGATGAAGAAAAAACCACTACAAAGTGCCTAAATCCTAAACCTGAATTGCCTAAACCCGAAGTGCCAAAAATCCAAGTGTCTAAACCCACTATACTCACCCCAAAGAGCCTAAATCCCTTTCAATTGAACCTCAAAATTAACTCTACAAACAAGGCCCTTGGAAGTACTAAGAAATAAGCAAAACGATGTAGTTTTGCCGCACAACACATCACACAACACCTACCGTACAACGCCTCCCCCGAATTCCTCTCTTTACATTACAAGGAGTAATGATGGTATTGTTACTAGACATAATGAAAAAATTGAACCGCAAACCCTCCATATTGTTGACTTAGAATTGATTGATCAAAATGGAGAGAAGCCATTCAAGCAGAGTTACATTCACTTGCAAAAAAGGGCAGTACTTGGACCGGTTGGGTACAATCTATTGGTCACAGTCTTAACCCTTAAGGTATACAACATGTTGGTTACAAATGGGAAACTATGCACAAGTGTAATGAGAAATATGAAATCATGATATACAATAATGTGGATTTGGGGTCGCCATAGTAACCTAAGTCACTACACCCTGTAGTGACCTTAATTGTGGGCTCTCTATAATCTGCATTTGGAATCGGAATAGTTCAATTTGTCGGGAATGTCGAGTAGATCATTCATGTAAAAAATTAAATTAATCGGATATTGGTAGCCATAGGGTCTGATACCATTTATTTTACGAAAATGGATGACCAATATCATTTAGAGAATAAACTGTAAGACAAATTTGACTCAATTTTGTGTGTATCAATCTCCGATGTTAAGAATTTCATGTACCCATAATGTGCTCAACATTCTTGAAGAAATAAACGATTTAGATCCCAAATGAAGATTTCATAGGGCCCACAATTGACGTCACTATGGGGGTATAGTAACTTGGGTCACTACGGGGACCCCAAGCCCCAGTAATGTCTTGTTTCACTTAGTTTACCGTAGAAATCTAGAATTGTATAGTAATATGAGGAGACACTTCCCTGTTATGGCTGCTATCTCGTTTAGATTTTTTTATTAGCTTGGTAATTAACGAATGTCTAGATATGTGTAATGGATAGGGGCGATGGCACATGGAAAGCTGTGGGGTCAGCTGACCCGTGAAAAAGAAAAATCCTATTATTACTATAGTGCATATTTTATATAATCAGAATTTGACCCCATTCATTATTTTTGCTAACACCCTGGAATAGTTTTATCAACAAAATCTCATTCAAATTTTTTTTTTTTGGCAGATTCATAATGAAATGCTAAATTGATGCAATCAAGCAAATCAATCAATAATTCTTCCTAAATACCAATGCCTTTCCACTTTAAGTGATTAAATTCTTAGAAGAAGGAATCTCCTCGGCAGTCAAATGAAATTCATGAAGCTCAAAATTTCCTGTATTTTTGTGAAAACAATAATCAATATCTGCCTTTGCCTTTTCTTTTTTTCTTGATTTTGTGAAAACAATAATCAGTATATGCCTTTTTTTTATGGTACCTAGTTGATTTATTAAAAACAAAGGATGTATTTATTAGTGTGACATAACATATTATTATTGAAAGTTAAGTTTGTGAGTTACCCCATCAACAAAAAGTCCTGCAGTCGCCACTGGTAATGGTTGTGGTCATACCACATTTACATTGATCATATGATAGTATTACAAATACACGCGCACGCACATATATATACATAAAAATTCCTAAAGAATGTAAATATCTGAACATATTCAAACCGTAGAAATATTTACAGAAAATTACATCTAAGGATAGAAAAGTGCACCTTACTACATGATGTGTGTAAGAAGGTAAAAGTTGAGGGTGCATAAATCAATAAAGAATTGACTAGGGACAGAATAATGAATGATTAATTGGAGGGACTAGGTTGAGAATCCATGGACTGGTGAAGAATCAAGGCTAAACAGTTGGAAGAAATCCTTGGCAGGATTCCCTTTTGGGTTAGAATTAATGCTCTCTAGAGAATATTCTCTCTCTAGAATCACTCTCGAAGTTTG
This sequence comes from Vaccinium myrtillus, assembly GCA_016920895.1. Taxonomy (NCBI): domain Eukaryota; kingdom Viridiplantae; phylum Streptophyta; class Magnoliopsida; order Ericales; family Ericaceae; genus Vaccinium; species Vaccinium myrtillus. Next base: position 21,837,619 of record CM029278.1, on the reverse strand, counting down.
AAAAAAAAGGTCCTCTAAAATGTAGGAGATGCCCTATTTGTAGAAGACTTGGCCTCTTTTCCTAGGCCGAGTCAACTTATAAATTCTGAACACACGTCACATGGGTCATGCGGGAAAATTCCTTTTGTACTATCAGGCCGTGACCCTCGCAAGAGCAGTGGTTAAGCCTCATCATTCGGCCCATTGGCCCGCGGCCCACCCGAAGCCCGTTAGGCCAGTTGGGCTTTTATCCTGCCCGAGCCCGTCAAATGGGCGGCCTAGCCCAACCCAACTTTTCTCTAGGCTGGGCTTGGGCTTAAATATTTTCCTGCTGACCTGCCCGCCTGTCAGCCCCGCTCGACAACCCGAGATACCAGCCCGCCCGGTAGCCCAGATATGTTGATGCACCAAAAACTAGCTATACTTGGTAGTTGGTACACTTGATTGTTTTCCTTAGTACACAACTACACATGTAAAAAGTTTAACTCCCAAGACTCTGCTGAGCCATGCCAATTTCCAAGGCCAGCTTATATAGTTTTTGCAGTCTAAACATTGAAAACCCCTGATGAACCCAACGGCTATCATTGGCTAGATGATGAATGTCTATGTAATACATGTATTTATGGTGCTCAAATTGTACTTAATCATCCCTCCTCTTTAAATCCTCTAGAAATAGGTCCCAGATTTAGAGTATTAGTATAGTATAATCAATAGGAAATAATCTAATTTTGGCCCAAATAGCATATCCAAAAAAAAAAACCATTAATCTTGGCCCAAAAAAATCAATAAGCAATAAACATTTTGACCCGGGCTTGGGCTGGAAGTTTGCGGGCTGGGTCAGCCTGGCCTGACCCGATGATGACCCTTGCCTGCGGTGGTCTCACGAGTGCTACTCCATGAGCGTCTCTCCGCGATGAACCCTTGTTCTTAACCACCAATCCACAAAATCTCCAGTCTCGAGAGAGCGGTATGGTCATGACCTCCTCGGTCGTGCCAGAACCACGACCAAGCATCTAAATGGCTTGGTCTCTGGCCTTGCCAAGTTAGCCTGCCAGAATAAATCTCCAGGTCAGTTTGGGGAGTCGACATCTCTATTTGTCACGTTGTCGTTCTTCGGGGAATGTGAATTGGTCCCTTTGTCGTCGTCTCTTGTCCGAGACTCGGCTGGTGTAGGACATGGCGCGATCGAGTCACGTCTTGGCCTATTCTAAGTCTTTGTTAACCATGCTCAAGTCACATCGGACTAAAGTTGTGCCATATCTTTCTTTTGTTCTCGTACTTGTGTTTGATCTGTGCGATTTCTCACATCCTCGGACCTCTGAATAAATCCCATGGTTTGGCTTTTTTTTACAACGATCCAACGGTTGACCCTTGGAAGAGTCTCGCAATTTACAGCCTTAGAGGCTCAAAATCCCACAAAATTCAGGTCCCCGATTCGATTTGGTTTCCCATTTGAGAGTTCACCGGGTAGGGAGTCAGCTGGACAAGGGATCCACCGTGTGAAGTGGTCCATCGAGTAAAAAGGGGTACACCGGGATAGGGTCATGCAGCCATGCGGGCTGGTCTCCTACGCAAGTCAAGGCCCAAGTGGCTTAATGTTTCCTTCGGGTATTATGGGACACGTGGTGAGATGGGCCATGCGGGTAAGAGGGGTGCATGCGGGCTAGAGGTCTACCGGCATTCTGCGTTCCCAGGCTTGGTCTACAGGGACTAGGCCCCCCGGCCTACTCTCATGCAGTCCTGGCCTTGGCAATAGGATACCCGAGATTAGGCCCGACAGTAATAGGCCCAGCGGGTTGGTCCACCCGGCATCCGCAATTGGGCCTTGTGGCAATGGGATTATGGCCCACGTAGTAATTGGCATCCGGGGTTGGGCCCTTTGGTTTTGAACAATCTTGATTTTTTCTTATTAACTTCAAAATTTTGAGCATTTTTCCAAGTGTTCGAATTCCATGAAGCATGTCTAGCATAATTTTTACCCTCTATATTTGGCCCCTTGTCTAGATGAGGCATGTATGCCTTCCTTGAGCAACTTTTAATAATATCTCAAAGTCCAAGGGTTTTTTTAGTAGTGCAAGGGGTATTTCCCCCTCTTTCCCAATCTCATTCTAATTTTGAATTTCAAAGGGTTATAAAGGGCCATTTGGAGCCAAAACTCCTCTCATTTACTCCGTACTCATTCTCTCTCTCTCTCTATATATATCTCTCCTCTCCCTAAACACTTAGAAGAACTATCCCACCATCTCCTCTTCTCACCCATCCTGGCCCAGCACCTGACATCGTCGCTAAGAACCACCGCCAGAAACCACAAGACGGCGGCCACTCCCGCCAGCCTCCTCCCCCTGGTTTTCTTTTGTTTTTCTTGTTGATTTTCGTCTAGAAATGGCACAAGCAAAGAGTAGAACCCCACCCTTGGTCGATCCGAGGCCAATCAAGGAATGCGAATGGAGACGGGTTCCTGTTTTTGGAGGTGAGGTTGATGAGTTATGGTTATCGGTAAATTGTTTTAACCCCGCGGGTCCATCAATGTCGAAGCCACTAATTTTGTATCCGGAGTGTGAGGAGCGCGACATAGAGTTTATTGATCCGGCCTCCATTCTTCGGCTTCGCATCAAAAGAGGTAATTTCCCATATTCCTTCATTTCCTATAAAAGTGTAAAAAAACCTCACCCCAATTGGGCCATTTGGGTAAATGAAGTTCTCGCCAATCCTACTTATGAAGTATTTTGAACCGGGCAAACCTCATTGATGCCATCTTGCTTTCTACAAATTTAGAGATAAAAACACCAATTTGCACACTTTTGTTTCTTGATGGAGCCGCCAAACCCACACTTCTTTTCTTCTAGCCAGTGAATGTGGGCCTACCCACGAGGATGTTGCTTTGTTGTTGAGGTTGGATAGCCGTGGGTTGCATTACTTTGATCCTCTTGCTTCGACTTTGGAGGATGAGACAATGATTATTAGCCTTAGATTTAGTGCTATGGAGGCGACCAAAGAAAATTCATGGTTCGATAGTGACAGTTGGAAATTGGCTAAACGGGCATCATCGAATGAGGGTTCTTGTGGCAATTGGATTCGGTACTTTTTCAAGGACATCACACCCGTTATGGGGGAAGAACCGATTTTGGGAGCCAAGTATAAAAGTGACATCTGCTTGGCGAGCTTCGTGTCTTACTTTTTATCCTTCTTTGTGCTTCTGGGGCACTCGTGTGATTCTCCTAGTCCCTCGGTATTTCCGCTCATGGTTCGATTGGTTCGGGGGGAGGCCATTCTGCTTGGGCCTCTTTTTCTTGGCAACTTGTATCATTGCTTGGATTTTTTTTTACATGTGGATATGGAGCGCTCTTTCGGAAGGTACAATGTTTGGTCTTATGCCCATTCATCGTTTTTATGTGTATTCTTATATAAGTCGTTTTCCTTCCTCGACACCAGAGCCTCATGGTTATAAGGCAACTATTGAGGTCCCCGTTCATGATGAAAATGGTATCCAATTTTGTGATGACGAGAGTGTTCCTAGAACAACCCTCGAGCCTAGAGAACTTGCTTTTTCAATGAGGTGGACCGGAAAAGTTTGTAGCCGTAAAAAACTCCTCTCCCCGGTGGACTCCGAAGACTTACTTGATTATAGGCCTTATAACATCGAATATGAGGGCATTCGTTCATCTTTATTTCACGATCTATTGGACCGGTTCTTCTCAAGAATGAAGTTTCTTCAGTTACTTATAGGCCGGACCAATTGGCTAGACATTTCGGGTTTGATCAAGTGGTACCCGGTCCGGCTCCCCCACACTTGGGTTTTATTGATAGTTACAAGAGGTCTAAGGGCATGTGGATCCGTATCTGAAAAATTAAACCTGGATTGTGATTCCATCTCGTAGTCGCGTTGGTGGTTGCACAGAGGGGTTTAGAAAGTATTGGTATGCATCGTTGGCAACCTTTTGTGAGTTTTGCCCAGGACCCGTGGTCCGCATTTCCAATTTGCTCACAATTTTCAAAGGGAATCATACTATCCGGAATGCGCCCACGAAGGAGGCAAACTCCTGTGGGGCCTTTAGCTACTTCACCGCTTAGCACGACCCACCTAGCCCCATAGTTCTCCCTCCTCCGGTAACTCTTCTTTTGGATATCACTGAAGGGATCAATACTCGGGGCTAAGCAGTGGGATAAAGAGATTGTTAATACTATTAAAAGGATCAAGTAGTCAATGACCCATTCCAAACCATACCTGGAATGTGGGCTCACTCGTATGTTTTATCAAATCCAGTTCTTCCTGATAAGTCTCATTCTATCTCTGTCCTAAGATGAAGCAATTTACCATAAGCTTCTGCCTCTAAGTTAGGGGGTGTTTGGGAGCCAACTTTTCAGCTTTTCATTTTTGGCTTTTTGGCTTTTTGGATTATGGCCAGAATGAGTTTTGAATTTGGGAAGAGTGTTTGGGAGAAATGTACAGAATGCATTTTGCAAAAGAAGTAGTGTTTGGGAGAAAAATGATGAAAATGAGTTTTGGTTTGGATTTTACCGATTTACCCTTACAACATGCCAACGGGGCAACTACCCACCATGCGTTTGTATTTTACAGAAACTGGGGGAAAACATAAGTGGGCACAATAAAGATTTGTAATATTTTTTTTTTAAATTCGTTTGGGAATATTTTTTGTTACAGAAAAGCTTGAGGTTTGACGTTATTTTTTTTGTTTGGGAAAATATAGATGGTCCCTTTTCCCTTCTTTTTTTTTTACACAAATGGATGTTCTTCCGTAATTAATAATATAGAAGGAATTGCTAAAAAAATGGAAAAAGTTGGTCCAACGAAAACATAATTATAAACATTACACAATTTTTTAAAAAAAATACATAACCAAATTATACAAAATAAAAACAGCCATAGTAACCGAAAACAAACAAACAAGCAGCCAATTTGAAACATGAAAATGAAATCATCCGAAACGAAAAAAACAAATACGCAAACACTTGCTCCATACGCATCTAACGTATACGATTGGCTACAATATGATCCCGAATTTGAGTCCTCACATGGTCCATTTCACCATCATCGTGTTGGCACGGCTCTCCATGTGCCCCATTCGTTGCCGTTGTTTCCACTCCACGTTCGTAAGGCATGAATTCTGGACGTGTATCGTAGAAGGCAAAGGGAATATCAGGCATGTTGCTCCTTCGTATGAAATTGTGAATGGTCATCGTTGCAGTTACAAGACCTTTCTGTGTTTCCATTGAGTACCCAACAGGCATGTCACATATAAGGGGCCAACGCGCTTTCCATACTCCGAAAGTCCTTTCTATTGTGCACCTAAGGGATGAGTGTATTTTGTTGAAACATTCGTAGTCATTCCTTGGTTGTCGACCTCTTCGCCAGTCTGGAACATGATACGTACAACCTTTGTATGGTGCTAGAAAACCCCGAATGTTTGGGTACCCAGCATCTACCAAATAATACTCACCTGTGGTATTATACATTTTTAGTTGTAAGCCCTTAAAAGTTTTGCAGACATATGTATGAAATTCACTGTTATTGGGCAGAAAGATAAATGTTAGACTAACCTTGTTGTGGGTGGGGAAAATTATTGGTCGCGTCCCTAATACAATCATAGAAAATTCTAGTGTCGTGTGCACTTCCCTCCCATCCTGATAACGCAAAAGTAAAGCACATATCAAAGTCACATGCCGCCATAATATTTTGTGTTGGATACCCCTTGCGACCAATCCATTTGGCAATGTCATTGGGCTTTGGGTGGGCCTTGATGTGAGTGCCATCAATTGCACCAATTGCACCCTATGGGAAACAAACAATTTGATAAAGTCAGAAGGAAGACAATATTGATAAAATTGTTAATTTATCAATTTTAGGCAAAATAGGTGTAACCCGTAATTGAATTTTTTGACCAACAAAAAATGGCTAAAATTAATCCATCGAAGGAACTATCCGGTTTGGAAAAAAAAACCTGAAAATGTGGAAAATATCTTGTACTTTCTCGTATTTTCTTGTGCACTTCTTCGCGAGGCCATGGCCATGGTCTAAGCCATTCGATAGCCATTCGGTTGAGGGAATCTAGTACATGATGGAAACGCCTTGAAATCGTCTCCCCCGAACGTTGGAAACGCTCTTGTGCACTTCTATTGTTAGCTCGTTGCCCAACAATCCATAGAAATATAGCCACTTGCTCTTGCACGGAGATTCTTTCCGCCTCTCGCAGCCCATATCTACTCTCGAGCAACTGACAGAGGTTAAAAAAATTGGTCTTGCTCATACGAAATGCTTGATACATACGCTTCGGGTGACCCACGTTCAACTCAGCGATCCACTTTGCACCCGTGAAAGCAGATGTACGACAAGGCTCCTTGGCCATGTAAGTTTGGTTGTGGATATGTAAAATAGCTTCCGCAGTTGGTCTTCTCCAACCGGAGTCGTGACGACGTATGGGGTGACTCGAACCTTCTCCGTATTCGTTGACATTGAAAGGGTCACCGAACTCATCGTCATTGTACGGGTCTTCCTCATAAATATCATAGTCGTAGTAGTCCACCGGATCAACATAATCGCTCATATTTATAAACTTCCAACGATTTATCTACTGAAAAAAAAAAGAGAAGATGACTTCTCAATTCACACAAGTGTTGGGGTTAATACGGTTCACTCTCTCATGTATTGATTTTAAACGAATGCTTGGAAGGCATTTGCCAATGTGTACTAAATGCACTGTGATTCTTTTCCATATATAGGTGCAACCACTCTCTGATAGCTTTTACAAAACACAACCACTTCCCTATATTGGCAGTAGAAAGTACAAAAAATGTGTAAATAGATGGCACTTGTTAGACTTCAAAAGGACTACAGGCATCAGTAGTTCCCACTTGCGAGCTTGACAGGTTTTAAAAGTCTGGAATTTGCAAGACGTAAATGTGTTCATTGGTGGTTGGTGGTTGTGCATGCATTGTTGACCATTTGTGTAGAGAAGAGGTAAATGTATATTTATTACACAGGTCCTCCGAATGCACCGACAAGGGAAGGGTAGCAAATTCTTCTACATAATTATGAACTATTTTTCCATTGAAATACTTGACTTCAGCTTGTGACACTTTCGTCCAAGTAAGAAAGACCCACGAAAATGATGTCAATGGGCACTGGATTTGCAAAGAGATTGAGGAAATAGTTCTGTTGCTTAGCTCATGAACCAAATGTTTGAGCAATTTTTACCGGGCATGCCCAAGTACCCATCTCGACAGTCCAAAACGACGCGGTGTCCATACGGCACCCATATTTTATTCGAAACTTTAGAAGTTGGGGGAATGAGGACGGTCTCAGTTGAGACCTTGTACAAGCCAGTACCACTTATAATTGTTTGTCATTGATACACCGACTACAAAAAAATTTCCATTTTCGAAACTGAGGACCAAAAAATACCTTGAATAATGTGACAAAAACAATTGAGATGGATGTGGCAGATGAAGGTTTTATTGGGATCAATAGTCTTTCCATTGAAAGTACTCATTCATTTGCCAACCCATGCCCAAAAAATGGACAGCAGTAGCAGTAACAAACTAGCACTAACAAACTGTACAAACACTAACAACAATGCCCAAAAAATTTACAGCATTAGCACTAACAAACTGGACCTGTGGAAAATTTGTGGATGTACTATTCGACATGTGGAATTTCAGAAAATTTTGGACAGCATGCCGTTTGAAAATGGACAGCCTCGGCTTGAAGCCTTGCACACAAAGACTTCCACAAGAGCGAATAAAAGAAGAGTAACATAGCAAAAATGCAAGACTGAACATTACAAGCAGAATCTATCAACTGAAGTACTACTGAAACCATTGCAAGGCACTGCAAATGCAACAACACTGGCCAACGAAACAACACTGGCCAACACAACAAAAGAGCAATGACTCAATGGACCGATCTGGTCATAATGAATCAAACAAGCTCCTACGCACAGAGTTTAACAACACTCATCGTCAAAGTTCAAAGTCCTAGCCACAGACATTAAAACAACACCAAACAAGTACAAGAAACAAAGTTTACGAACATAGCCTAAACGAAGAAATAAGTTAGGAAGTAAGTCTTAAGACAAGATTTGAAACATAGGCCACCATAAGAGTTGAACATTGGGATTTAAAGATCCCCAGGATTTGCAGAAGGGGGGGCAAACCAGTTGGAGTTACCGAGCTCAGCTTTTTGCACCCTACTCATTTCGTGGGTGAGCCAATAGTACCTCTTCAAGTCATTGGTACACGCCATGAACAAAGCTCGCTGTTTAGGAGCTCCTAATATGTTAAAGGCTCGGGCCCATAAGTCTTCATCATCTTTAAACTCAGGGAGCTGATCTAAAGCTTCTGCGGCCTCCTTCAATGTGGGAATCTCAATTGAACGCTGGACGGAGGGGGAAGTGGCACTATCCGTTGAGTCTACAATTTGTTGGAGACAAGCTTCTAGCCTTGAGGTAGCAGACCCTGACATTTGGTGACAAAAATTTCCTGCTTTCAGAACTTTTTCTACAAAAGATGGTGAAAAAAAGAGAAGCACATTAAATTGCTTTATGGACTATATAAATCAAGCTAGTTTTATGCTTAGATATAGTTTTTAAAAATGAAGTAAGAACAACGTAAAATTTTCTCACCCTTCTTCCCCTTGGGTATGGTTTTCTTTGCCATAGAGGTGTTTGCTCGCTTCTTTTTGAGCGATTCTGTTGGGTGCACTAGCTCTTGGATTTCATCATCGTCGTCCAATAATGCGTCGATGTTTTCAAGATCAACATCTGGTGCGATCCGAACACCCGGAGCAGCTGGAAGAAATCCTGAACTTGGGGTATACTTATGCTCCCCTGTAGCTGTGTTGCTTCCAAACAGAATACGCATTTCATCCTCCAAGGGCAACGGCTTGTCACGAAACTTGGCACAATCAGGATGACGCTACAAGTAAACCATAAAAGCGCTTCTTATATGAAGTTCTTATTACAACTTTAAACAAAGATGTAGTCTAACATTAACAAAAGTATTCGAGGATAGATTACCGTAAGCTTTAGGTCCCACCAGTCGTCCGATGCTGCAATTGCACCCGTCTCGGGATCCCTGCCCAATCCAGTTTCACCTAACACCAAGTTTTGCCACAGCTGCCAATCCTTTTTCAACACCCCCCATTGATTTTTTAGTTGAACTTTATCATATTGCTTACCCGTTCATTCATTAAATTTTTTCACAACATTGACCCACCCAACCTTGGTTAATACCGTTCCATCTTTGTAGGCAGCACCTCCCAACTCTTCAACACAAGCATGGATGAAGGACTCCTTTGACAGTTGATCCCATTGAGCTTTCATACCTACACTTGATGCATTCTTACCCTTGGATGCGACTGTTTGGGATGAAGACATGTCTCCTCTATAACATAAACAAATGTCACTAACAAATATTGGCACCATATGAAGATGATAAACGCATAACAGTTTTGGAATATATAATAGCAAGCGAATAATCCCAACATTACTATTTCGTGACATAAAAGATCATAAAAGTCTTGTACAAACACATCCCATAAGTCTTGGACAAACACATCACTTACTACCATAATGTGCCAAAAAGTGGGAACATAAAAGTCTTGTACAAACAAAACATCCGTTAACCATTGCATTAATAGGAACGAATACGACAACGATTTCATTTTCATTTGAACATGATGACAAGCATTGCGAGAATGAGGCACACCAACAAGCCCTTCGTCAACAGCTTGGAGTACTCCAATTGTCGCCGAAGATTCATAAGCTCTCTCTGATGTGGTCCTGCATCATCACTGACGTTCGAAGGACTTATGTTGTAAGGTATGGTAGCTGAACAAACACCAGAGTTGCCAACGTTGCCCCACCCCTCAGGGAGACACCAATTAAAGAACCCACACCTCTCTCTATATGGCTTAGGACATCTAAAGTACAATTCTCCTTTCGACGCCTTCTCTGATTCAACAATCTTAATTTCAGCCCCAAGACCACATCGGCAAACTCTTGGTTTATACACGAGTTTGGGGGTGCTGGTAATCCCTTTGTCGACCTCATTCTCGGCTTGGTAATAATAACTATTCCTTGACGACATTTCCTTCATGAAAATATATACGCATCAGCGATGTGTATAACTTCTTTTACTACAAGTAATTTTATCTACGCATTGTCTCCATATTGTTCTTTCTAAATGGTAAGAGTAATAGATTTTGTTTTCATTAATAGCACCCAACCATGGTATACATAATGGCAATACAAAACTTTAAGGTCATGCAAAGACATAACTACCGAAAGAATGAAATCTCTCCACGAGCCACCGCATGATTTTTAGAACCTTAACCCTTTTACACTGTCACAATGTGCTGAAAATGCACATCCTATGCTACATGATGGACTCAGGGCAACTCCTATCTTGTTCAAACAACTAAAGGGGCTCTGTGAATACATGTTGACACTAATTTATTAAGTTCATTGCACAATTTCAAGGTAAAGTCATTCTTCAAATCAAATTCAGAAAATAAAGGGTAGATGGACAAGCCTAAAAGGGACATCCATGAACAAAAGAGATGTTCAGAAACAGTTTGGGCATATCCATCATATCTGGAAAAAAAGTCATTCATATCCACCATACCTAACCTTTAGTGTACAATAGTAAAAATATGCTCTGTAAATACTTGCGGCCACAGGAAATAGATGACATTCATATCCAGATATTATGTATTCATTAACAATGCTGTCAAGAAATGCTGCTCATACATCTGCCACTTCTTTTCTGTGATCTGTTTTCCAAGTAATTTGATGGATTTTTGTTGGTTCTTTTTTTCAGTGCCTCGCACGACTTGTAGATACAAACAAACTCTGTGGTGCTTTGTAGATACAAACAAACTTTCTAGATCTAAAAAATCTAAAAAAAGGTTAACTACGCTTTTCATGGAACACGATGAGAAATCAGCAAAAATACCCCTTCAAAGCACGATTTTGAAGTTGGGGAGATAAATAATTAGGGTTTCCATGCAACAAGATGAGAAGTCTGCAAAAAAAACCCAATACCGAACGATTTTTTAAGTTGGGGAGAGAAATTAGTTAGGGTTTTCATGCAACATGAGAAATCTGCAAAAAAAAACCCATATACCGAACTATTTTTGAAGTTGGGGAGCGAAAATTATCAGGGTTTTCATCAAACAAGAAAATCTGCAAAAAAAACCCATACCGAACTATTTTTCAAGTTGGGGACAGAAGATTACCTCAACAATGGATGGAATGTGAGTAGATCTGAAGAAAACAGCAGCAACGATCACTTTCTCTCTCTACTCGCAGGAACTGGTTCTCTCTCGTTTGTTGTGGAAGACGCTAGGGGTAAAGGGGTATGAATGGCAGAAAAAACGTTCACGGGAAATGAAAAATGAGAATCCAAAAACGAGAATGGGAAAAGGAAGGGTACTGCTGTTTTTGGCTTCTTGCCTCCATCGTGAAAAATCAAGAATGAGTTCTCCAGAACTCCTTCTCAGAATCTGGCGCCCAAACACCAAAAAGGGGAAAACGAAAACGGGAAAATGTAAAAAAGAAGCGCCCAAACAGCTCCTTAGTAATCCTTGATCCCAATAGAAAATTTAGGGGAAGAGACAAAAAAATTCTCCTCCAAAAAAAAGGAAACTTGCAGAGGTAACCGTATGCTTAACTTTTTCAAGTTATAGAAAAATATTGTCCCAACCAAAAGTTATATCATTACATTTGGATATAACTTTTACTTCCTCTGTTCTATTTTGTTTGCTCTCTATAATTATGCGTGCCTTTTCTGTACTCTTGTAGTTTTCAATCTACAATCAATTTTATACTCGCTCTGTCCCAATTTTGTTTGTTCACTACGAATATCTGTGCCATTTTTAAACATTTATAACTTTTTATTTATAGTGTTTTTAAAGTTTTTGGAAATTTTGTCTTATAGAACTAATTGAGATCAATCAAATAAGATCCATATTGCATATAAAAAACATTATAGATTGAAAACTATAAGAGTTTTAAAAAGGCACACATAACCATAGTGAGCAAACAAATTGGGACGGAGGGAGTATATAATATGGATCTTATTTGGTAGATCTCAATTAGTTCTATTAGACATAATTTTCAAACTTTTAAAATATTATAAATAAAAAGATACGTTTGAAAATGGCACAGACATTCGTAGAGAGCAAATAAAATAGGACAAAGGGAGTACATACATCACATCACATCATTCAACTCGATGAAGGAAATAGGAAAAGTATAAAGATAAAAACCGAAGTTGGAAAAAAAATTATATAAAACAACTTAGATTCAGCACTTAAAACTGAATTAATTAAGTAATAAGTAATTAAGTAGGTTTGATAACCACATTTTACATTACTTAAAAAATTAAGTGACTCTTAAAATGTAAGCTAAAATGTTGATAAAAATTAAGTAGTTCAACTACTACAACTACTACAAACACTCTTCTGCCGCATCCACTACGCGCCGCCGCCATTTCTACTACCACTCCACCACCACCACCACTCTGTCACTTCCACCACAACCACAACCACCACCACTACTACCATGACCACCACTCCGTCACTCCGACAACCATTGTCGCCATTATACCACCATCACCACCACTTCGCCACTCCCACTACAATTACCACTGCCACCACCACCACTCACACCACTATAACCACTACCCCGCCACTCCCACCATCACTAGCACCACCACCACTCACACCATTACTCTGGCACTCTCATCGCCGCCGCCGCCACTACACCACCACTCTGCCACTCCCACCATCACTGCCACCACTACACCACCACCACCACCACTTTGTCACTCCCACTCCTACACCACCACCACCACTCTGTCACTCCCACCACTGCTACCACCACCACTCCTCCACTACCATTGCTACACCACCACTACTTCACCACTCTCACCACAACTACTGCCACCACTATGACCACCACACCGCCACTCCCACCACCACGGCACCACCACTCCTCTGACCATCACTCCCTCACCACCATGATGCCACCACTTCACAATCACTTCCACCACCACTGCTATACCACCATCACAAGTTCACAACCATCGCCGCCCATATACCACCATCTTGCCAATATTCTGTATATTTTTATTTTTTTGATAAACGTACCTTTTTTTTTCTTCCATTTATGTGTTCAAGTACCACCACTACTTCCACAATCACTACCCTACACCACGATGCTACCATTCCACAATCACTACCATCACCACCGTTATGCCACCATCACAACCATCACCGCCGCTATACCACCATCTTGCCAATATTCTATATATTTTTATTTTATAGATACATGTTTTTTTTTTTCATTTTAATACTTCAGCTCCTTATATAGATCAAACAATGTCTTTATTTCAGTGCTTAAGATCAAACAACGTTTTTCAATTTTCAGCTTTATCAAACAGCCCCTAAAAGACAGACTTTTGGGGAAAACAGTCTCTTAGTGTTTTGGTCGTCTTTCTATTAACTTTTTTCATTTTTAAGCTTTATTTTTATACTTTTTCGATTCGTCTCATCAAACTTAACAATCAAATATAAAAATTACACCCAAATACAATAAAAATTAAGAGAAAACAATAAAAAAAAATAACATGCTAAAAAGACACCGAAAAGTTTTCCCAAAAGAAAAACGTGGCTAGGACAAAAACTCTTGACAGTACTGGAGGTATACTCTATTGAAAATTTCAAAATCGTGAAATTGATCCAGAAACCCAATTATTTAGGGGAAAATAATGTTCCACTTTATGCACTTCATTTTGCATACCAAATAGAATAAGCATGTTTTGAACTATTTAGTTCATCATCCAATTTGAACTCTGTTGTTCGTTATCGAAAGGTTTAGTTGCTAAAGGATCTCATGACGAGATAAATTACTTTTCTAAATTCTTTTGAAAAAAGAGATATGCTACAGACACATATTGATGTGTGTAGTTCTGGACACTCATATGTTTAGAGTTGACTGATTCAAATCCTAGACGGTGTATGTAGAGCCTACGCGCATCAAAAGGTTTCAAACACATATGTGCTCGGATCTACCGTCTATGCATATCCATCTACGTTAGTAGAATTTTCGTTGACAAAATGCCAGAAGTTATTCTCTCAAGGAGAAAGATTGACATTATAGATCGGTGCTAATTTAACATTATGAACAAAATTTCATTTTGTCATCTCTCTCACATTACATTCAAGTCCAATGAAGATCAAATACAACATACTACTAATCAAAGAAACTACCACTCCACATGGAGGTTTTCAAGATATACATACTGCTGCTTCTATTTGCATACATACAGGGCGAAGTGGCTTATAGATCTGAATCAAAATTTGGCGAGCCAAATATGTGATGAGAAATCGAAAACTTACATGAGGAGCTCAAGCTTCCATTGAAAAAGAGCACACCAAACTTCGAAATAGCAACTCAGAAGCTTAAAGCTTCCAGTAGATGCCCAGCTTATGTAAAATGCCCGCAACTAAACCCCAAAATAGTATCTCAGCAAAGATTACATAGAGGAGAATGCCCACTCTTCTTGAATGCCAAACTCCTACAAAAATGTGCTTCTTGATCCAGTATATCTGCCATAGATTGGTTCAAATTTGTTTAGACTCTGATAAAGCGACGCAATTCTTGCATAGTCTTTGACAAATAGGATGATGAGTTACGTGTGGCATATAGAGAGTCCTCCATATTCTAGCAGGAATCATCCTCGAGAAATTCAAGTGTGCATAAATACCGCGGTTGTTACATGGACCCTTATACTAGGATAAGAATGTGGAATGTGTCTGGTACCCGTATCAAATTTAGGCACTCACAGATCCTCTATTTTCTCAAGATATGTGAAAATAAGCAGCAACTCACAATAGATGCGGGGAAAAACTGGCATTTCACATGAATGAGTGATAGAAGTTTCATTTTCCCCCTTAAAATCCCCGTTGGTTTTAAGTACATTTGTAATTAACCTGAACCATAAAGTGAAAATCTAATACAAAATACCTTCTAATGAATAAACGTTAGGGACAAAGAACATTCGGCACATTACCACCCAACTTTTAGATATGTATCAAGGTACCCAAATATTTAAGCTTGGCATTGCATTCGGAGGCCCTTGGGCCCAGGTTAGTAGAAAATACAGCAGATAGAGGTACAACAAAGGTAATGACAGGTAACATGCCAGTGTATTATGGATAACATACCAGTGTATTATGGGGGTCATCATAATACCACCCATTTATGAATGCTGCGAAGATGCCTTCAGCTGCCATTACATACACAAGCATAGCGTTCATGCCAATCCATTCCAACGGCAAAAACATATACTTCACATTCCAAATATCAACCTGGCATAGGAGAGGGTCAGATTAGATTGTCTGATAATGGGGAAGTATACACCTTCGTGCTAAATTAGGAATCACAAATCATCTAAAAGCTTAAGCTATCAAAAAGAGGGTTAACCACATAATTAGCACTCAAGTGCCCTCAGCCTCTGCTCCTCCATTGCCCACAAAAGTAAGACATGCGAGCACATGCACGACAAGAGAGATGATAGGGATATGGGGGTGATGAGATTTAACTAGGACTTCCTCGAACCAAAACTCCAATACCATGTAAAATTGGTAAGAACCAACTCATTTAAAAGCTCAAGCTATTAAATTGGGTTTAACCTAACCCAATTTATTTTCCACGCATATGCTTTTGATGGTTGAAGAAGTAATGTATAATTGTCAACACACCTAACTTAAATCTTGCATCAAATTGGTAGAACCGGCAATAACGGGTCCAATCTACTGAAGTGATGACTTACAGTCACCTTTCCTCTCATTTTGGTTCTGTGAGAGCAAGCTGAAAACAACCCCTAAATAGAAATGAAAAGAGGAATGCTGACAGACAGACTCAAATGGACTTGCGCTTTAGCAAAAGTCTAGCCAAATCCAAATGTTGTTGAAGACATGCGGATGTTGACCAAGTGTTCTATAGCTAGATAATATTGGTCACCAAATCTCGGAAAAACCTTAGTCTTCCATTAGACACCCAAAAAGGAACTCCACAAAACCTTGTACACTAAAATAGAAGGTTCTACCCAAAAGATTAAACGACCTCTAAGTTCCCGTAAAGGTTTACCAGAGTGTAGAAGGCTGAGAACACCAATGCCGCCGCTCCTGACGTTACACAGACATAGCTGAAGGTGTATAACTGCTTATTCAAAGGAATTGCTGCATCGGACAAGCAATGAGATAATTAAGGATGCAGAGATTGAATAAATTTAGAGTAGCATCTGTTTCAGTTCTCCAGTTCTCACCATTGGTGAAATGAAGGGTTATGCCTAAAACAAGGAGAGCAAGACCCATGACAACCCAATGCCTCAGTCTAGATGAGTGACTCTGACATTCATAGATTCAACAAATAAGCCACACTAATTCAGATTTATGCAAAACGCTATTTTCATACAAAACGAAAGATTGAACCTGCATATGGATAAGCACATGTCCATAATGCACACCGATTATGGTAGAGAGGATAGAAGATATTGAGCTGCAGTTGCAAATAAACCCACATAAAAAGAAGGATATAGCCATTCTTTCAACATGGAAACAAATTAGCAAAAAAAAAAAAAAAAAAACTAGAGCAAGCAGGCGACAAAGTCAACTTGACCTCTTCTCAGTTTTGTTAAAAAGAGCTTTGGTAGAAAGTAGAAAAGATTGTTCTCTGCTTATTAATTAAAAGGGTTGGGGAACAAATAAAAACGGAAGACGAAAGCTCTTGAAACATCTTAAAACTAAAAAAGCTAAGCTATTTAGGAAGTCTTACGCAAAGCATTTTAGCTTTTTGGCATTCTGAGAAAGAAATGGAAATTTTGGCTTAGGCTAAAATAGAGCAGGCAAGCGAGCTTGTGGTGCTAAAAAAATAAAAAACTGGCTTTTGTGGACGAGCCAAATGAAGGCTATATCTTAAGGTGCTACCAACCAACTGAGATGGTTTCAAGTGATTAAATCAGAATAGATCATCAACAAGATCAAGGAATCAGGAGCTCCCCATGGAAAGGCATTAGATCTTGCTGTTTGGTCAATACATGAATAATGAAATAATCAGACGCGCACAAACCTTAGAATTCCTTCTGGTTCAAAAGGTGCCAAGCACCATGACGGAGCATCATCTCGAAAAGGTCCTTCATAGGGGGAATTCTTAGTGCAAGCCTGCAGTATTTTAGGCAAGATGAGAAAATTATGAAGGACACTGCTAGTAAGCTACTGATCTAAATACCAAATCTATCATTAAAAAGAAGATCAAGAGAAGAAAAGGGACTCGCCTTAGATCTCTTCCAAGCTGGATGTGCATACATGTGATTGATTCCAAGCACTTCCCTGTCAATATAACCCACTGCGTTACAAGGAGGATCCAGTTTTCCTCTTACACCACAATTTACCTGACATTGATGACATCAAAAGATATGTGAATTAGTTAGAATTCCCATGTTTGGTTTTATTGAAACAAAATTTACGTACAGTTTATCATTAAAACGTAAGGACCACGTGCAGCTATTGAAATCATCAATACATCAACGAAAATTATGCTAGTCGGACCTGAATTCATTTTACTACAAGTTCACCACTTTTAAGAACGTTTGAGAAGGCACAAGTGAGAAAAAGAATATAATTCAGAACCAGAAATTGATAAATAACTTGTTTTCTGGTCAATGAATAGTACTAGTAGTATTAGGCCCCTTTGATTCTGCTGTATGTCGAGAATTAGTATGCAATGACGTCGTCAATCGTCATATTTACCATAAAATCTGAAGTAACAACAACAAGATCTTTAGAGTACTTTCCAGACACACAACCATGAGGAAAACAATTCATTTAGTGAGTGGTAGAGATATGAGCAAGCATAGACGTACAGTCAAAATCTTCCCATAGTCAGCACTATCTATATTGTGGACGGTGAAATGCCAATCTGGAACATAAACTCCGTAGATTACAGCCAAATAAATAATAAGGACACATGCTCCCACCAGCCTGATAATTCAAACTCAGAGAATTACTTTAATATTGTCCAAAAAATACAGCTGACAACATCGATTCATGAGCGACTGAATGAACGGAAAATATTTTAACTCACCAGTGCCAACAATATAACTTGAATATGGAGAACCTGCCAGGTAACAGATCCTTGGCTTGTGCAGTTTTTGTTGAGATTTCTATTAATGCCACAACGAAATATGCCAGAGCAATTCTCTATAAAGGGTAAAATAACTTACTGCAGGAAAGCAACGGGGGTAATAATTGTATTTGGAATCAGAACACTACATCAGAAAAAAATGCTGAAAGTTACCTGCAGAATGCCGCACCACCTGATCTTTTTCATGTCCACACCATACGTTAATTCGTCAAGAGGATGTGAGAAACCACCTTCATAACACATTTAAGCCAAGTCATTATCCAATTACTATGAGAATATGTCTGCGTAAGAGATTATCTTTACGTGAGATGTATTTTCTTCCAAAAGTTGAGAGTGCAAAAGATGAAAGTCAATACAATACTTGTCAGTTGTCAGGTTGTCTGTTACCCCAGGCCTCACTTGGGGAAGCCCTAGAGAAAGATGGATTTGTGCTCAAACTCCTCAAAACTTCAAACTTATGGAAACAGGGCTCGAAAGTTTTGTGCACATCTTCACTTGAATTCTGTCTATCCCTAGGCAATGTAGGAAGGGAAATTATGCTCTTCCCATCCTTGAATTCTTGTAAACAAGGTTCTGCCAATGTCTCAGGTCATAGATAACCCCCTAGGCTTGGTGAAGGAAACTTATGTTTCAAACAAGGGTTGGAAATTGTGACTAGGTATCATAAGGGAACTTATTCTCTTCCCAAATTTGAATTCTTGGAAACAAGTTTCATACATTGCCGCGGGCTGCTTATAGCCTGTTTTTTCACCTAGCAGGCTAAAAATTGTGCATATGTCAGTGCGTGAAGCGCGTAAAAGTCTTCCTTTTCTCAAGGGCAGCATTTCCTGTACCACCGTTAAGATAACGCGATTGAAACAAAACGCAGAACGAATCGGTACTCTCCTCTACAAGTAGATGTTCAGACTTCAGAGTATGTATGCAAATGCAACAAAAACTCACCTTGTAACAAGAGGCCCCAAAATAGGAGTTTGAGAGTTCGAAGGATCAACTTTTTTGAGGCTATCATGTGGTTTGGTATTCGCTGCATGACGAAACTGAAGGATAAATGCACGGAAACAAGTAATAACAACTCTCTAAAGCTCATTGTTGCATGTTCACTAAACCAACCTTGAAAGCAAGAGAAATGGACATCCCCACGATGAATAGGAAGAATGGCATCACAAAGTCGGCAAGATTGCAACCGTTCCATGGTGCATGCCCAATCATAGGCCATTCTCCTCCCGCATCATCCACCAAAATCATCAACTGAAATTCATGCAACAAACTTACATGTCAACAGGATCAATGTAGTACATTTATGATTAGAAGTACAAAGCTGTCACATTGACACAAGGAAGTACATTATATGAAGAATGGATCAACCATTTACCATCAGAGTAAATGGTCATCGCAATCACTTTGCAAGTGCAGTAAATCTTTTGGCTAAACAAAAAAATAAGCCGGATTATTGGCTTATCCAACCAATAAGCCAAATTAAGTTAGCATATTTTTTCAACCATTTTTAGCCTCAGCCAATAAACCCAAACTAGTTAGATGATTGAACTTCAATAAGCCAGGATTAATGCTTTTGCCAAAACAGGCCTGAAACTACCACTTAAAAATAGGGCATATTCATATCATTCATGATCACATTTGGGGTAACATCATGGACCTAACTTGAGGGAGGAGCGGTACCAGCTTCTTTTATTTTTGCTAAGCAAAGAATTTTATTAATCTTTGAAAACGAATTACAAAGGTTAAAGGGACCCAAGACTGAAAACGTCAAGGGACCAAAGGGGAAAAAAACAAGATAGAAGAAGGGTGGTAAGGTACCAACCAAAACCTAAACCAAAATCCGAAAAAAAACCCTCCTGAGACACCGCCAAAACCTACAGCATGACAGAGAAGCAACAGCCTAAGACCTCCTACCCCAAAGCCAACCATGAGCAACCTCAAATACCTAAACCTCAAGCTAACAAAAAACGGAATCAGTGCCAAAAAGCTCCCACCAATAGATAAACGTCAATTTAGAACTCTGTTGAAATGGATGCATCTCCCTCCAATAAGTCAAGAACTTTAATTTCTGCTATAATTTCCAGTTCTGAAATGTTGACTCCCTTCAATTCTAAGAACTTCTTAATGTTATAGGAGCAGTACCAGCTTCATGAATAGTGTTATTTTATACTCATGGATTAACACTTAAACTTCCTCTTTCATATTTTTCACGAAAATTATGTAACCATACAACATGTCTCTCATCCGAGCAGCGCCACCCCACGCCAGTGCACATCCTTGCTCCGCCAATAGATGTGGTTACCATTATATTGGTAGAATACCAAGTCCACAAATATCAAAATATCTTGGCTCGCTAAATGTGGTTACCATGACATTGCTCTATTCGTATTCGCTACAAAAATATTAGCCAGGTTAAAATTTAAAAACAGAGAGAGAGAGAGAGAGTACAGCGACGGTGAGGCCTCTGAAAATGTCGAGGGAGGCAACACGCTTGGAGTTCTGAGGCTGCTGCTGCTGCTTTTCTTGTATCTCCAAGTCGTGGGCCACGGAATCCGTAACAACAAAGCGGTGATCATCATCGTGAGCAGCAGCTGCTTTGATATCCGCCATTTGTGGTTTGCCCAAAAAAGCTTAGCAGCTTTATTCCAGCCTCAACTGTGTCTGTCAGGGCCACCCGGAAATGTTGTTTAGCGCTATGCCTTGGAATCATTGGAATGACTACTGGGCTCCGTCTCTTCCGCTGTCATTATTGGATTGATGGTACTATTTTCTTAAGTTTTTTATGCCATCTTTTGGATTGATTCGTTTTGTGAATCTTTTGATGCTCCTATTTACTTGAAAACCGGGTATTTGATTGGGAATTCAGGATAAGGACAATGATCACGATGTTTATTAAAATAAGAGTGTCAGTTACCAGTTTTTGGAATTTTATGCGCCTACCTCTGCAGTTGATTTTTTTTTTTGGAAGGAAAATTCTATGGTCAGTTCACTAAAGAGCACTCTTGTTGTCCGCCAAGTGAGCTTACAATAGGGCTGTGTTTGGATAGTTCACTAAAGCACTCTTGTTGTCTGTCTGGTGAAACATAATAGGACTGTGTTTGGATAACAGATGTCTCGAGGGAATGAGAATGCGATCTTTCTACTTCGATTCCAACATTTGGAATTGACGGAACAAGAATGTAATGTTAAACTTTTCGATTCCAACGTTTGGTAGAGATAGTAATAAGAATGTCTTCATGACGACATATTCAACCAGAATCGCGTTTTCTAGATTGAGTGGGAATCGATTAATCTCTTTCTCCTTTACCCCATTATGAAAAGAATCTCAAATTTGATATTCACACTTTAATGGCTCAATCATTTTACACATAAAAACTTGAAAAGGAAATGTTGACTTTAATAAATTTCCAAAATAATTGTTTTCAGCGTAAGATTACTAAATTAATCCAAAAATCGAAATGTCATTCCTCCAGGTATTAAGTTCCTATAAATTTGATTCCCAGTAATCATATTTCTATTTATATCCAAGAAAATTCTGAGGAATTTGATTCCCAGTAATCATATTCTTATTCCTACTCAAGATTCTGGTCATCTAAACACAACCTAGAAGTATTGTTTTTGTAAACTAGTGGAGAATATTTATTATACAAAAAAAAAAAAAAAAAACAAAATTTATTGGGAAAAAAAAGAAAAATAATCATATTATGGAGTAATATCCAATCAATTTTTGAACACATGTTATCTTGAAAACAAAATCAAAATCAAAATCAAATTAAACGATCTCTGATCAAAGGGATTTTAGCGTGGTTGATATTCTTAACTCACGCCTTGTTTTTCATTTGATAAAATCTTTCCTCGTTTGTTAAAATTCTCTCAGTGATTTTATCAACTCACCTTTTTTTTTTTTTTTTTTTTTTTTTCAAATCAACTCACCTTAAAACTCAACTTTTATGTGATTTCCATTTTAGTAAATTAGTAAATGGGAAACAAAATCCTAGTTCTAAAAAATGAACGATATCAATTACCGAGGTGGATCGAGAAAGGGTCCGAAACTCGTTTCCTAAAAAAAATAAAAAGATCTCCAGCGAGGAGTAGAGGAGGCCGTGGAGCCTGAATAAATTTTCGTAATATATCAAAAAAATTCTAAAAAGATCAATCTTGCTTACATGGGTTATCCACGGAATCTTGACAAGTAGAGTTTAATCAGGCCGCTGGGGCCTGAATAAATTTTCTGTCAAATAGATCACAAAATTCTCCCAGGATTTTTTTTTTTGAAAGGTCAATCTTAGTCTTAGACATGGGTTATCCATCCGGTTTTTTGACAAGTATCCAAAATGAGTTGGCAAGATAAGAAGGGTTTAGGCCAAAAAACAAAAACAAATACAAATGGTCAAGATTGGAGGGCAAAACACACAAATTGGCTGTCAACATTGCTGGGCAAAGCACATTAGAGAAGTGAAGTCAAACCATTTTATTTACTCCCCCATCCCAAAATGTTTTAGGGCCACTTTAGAATTTTAATTTTTAAGACATAATCATGCACTCTTAATTTTTTTATCTTTTCTATTTTGCCTATAATCATTACAACTTTACATTGGATGAATTCTTGTCATATCAAAAAAGAAAAGGTAAAATTGAAAATTTATCAAATAAATTACATTGATTTCTGTAAAGTAACTAACATTTGGAGACAGTTCAAAATAAAATACTGGGCCAACATTTTAAGACAAAAAGAGTACCTTTTTAAGTAAAATACGCGGGCCCTAAAATCTAGGGTAAAAACAACTAATATACAGAAGAAAAAGATGAGTGGTTCGGTGCTCAAATTTAGATAGCATTTACCAATTACCTGGGAACATTTTGTACCGTAATAATTACCGTAAAAGAAAGGAAAAGGAGAACCTTAAGAAACACATAAGAAGCAGAGCCGGCTCATAGATTTCGGAGGCCTAAATCGAACTTATTAAACGAGACACCCCCTATATTTTGCATACAAAAATTGGTCAATAAGGAGCTTTATAAAAACCATTACAAAAGATTTCCCATTACAAAATGCAAATGTATAGTTATCCAAAAACATACAACCGTTACAATATCTCAAAATCCATCATTTGAACATTTGTTTATTATTTCACAATTGCCACCGCATGAATTTTGAACACTAAAGTCGAATTGGGCCATTTTTTGTATGGAGGGCTTGCACAAAAATTATATTGGCCTAGTATATATATGTAGGGTTCCTAAATAATTGGGGGCTCTAAAATTTTAATTTTTGATGGGCCTAAAGCCCAAGTTTCTTGAGATTCATGTCTAAGCCGGCTCTGATAAGAAGCTTTATACGTCTTTTCTTTTTACTCAGCTGAATAGGAAAATGTGTGACAAATAAAATTTTGCAAAGCAATTACTTATTTGAGTGGGTTAAGTGAAATCACCCACTTACTGCTAAAAAAGAATAAGGGAAAAAAATTTTAGTTTAGTTATCTATAAATTGGTATATATAATTTCACTACTTATTAGTTACTTACCAATTGGTATAAAGAATACCAATAATGTCACACCCAAATACAGATTCTTGAGAATAGGATAGCTAAACATTTATCACATCCGACAAGAAACCCTAAGTTGAGTTTGGACAACAAATGTGTCAAAGAATTGTAAAAAATAATGGAAAAAAACAGAAGGATAGAGCCAGGATTTTAACCTAGTGATGACGGATAAATATGCAAAGAAACAAAATTATGAGTCAGGATTTTCAAACTCGGGATACTTAGAAACATCGAACTTATGAAAGGATTAGAGAGCTATTTATAATTTGAAAGAATAGGAAAATTATCTTTACATTGTTGGATTAGAATGTATAGTAGGAAAACTAAAATTTTGTTATGTACTAATAACATTTCTTTACATTGTTGCAGTGGCGGCCACAAGGCCCAGGACCACTAGCCGCCCCCTGGCCCCATCTTTGGAAAAAACAAAACATATAAATCCCTTCTAATAAATCTTTTCGTCTTCTCTCTACCTGCAAGACAAGACAAAAATTATGCAAGTTCATTAATGGATATTTCATTGGAATTTAGATGATAAATGAATATTAAGAAGCCATATACTGAAACTAACAAATATGAAAACAAAAATTGTATTTGCAATAAAAAACTTGAATCGAGGGACAGAAACATAGTCTTTTATAAGGGCCAGCCTGCCTGATTATGTCTCGATTATATCTCGTCATATAAATGACTTTGGGGAGCCGGATTGGAAATTAGTCGAAGTAAACTGACTCAGACACTCCAAAAATCCAAAAAAAAAAAAAGATTGGGCAACCACAATCGGTGAAAACACAAAAGAAGAATCAGAACATACGATAATCACATCTTGTACCAACTAGGCAAGAAAGACACTCCTCCAGAACCACCTTTTTTCTTCGCATTAAATCACTTCCCAAGCCACATTCTAGTCAAAGCGGTAATTGTGCACCCTAAAATGCAGATCTAGTACAATGAGCCTTTTGGGCAGTTGTATCAGCACCCGAAAGAAAACAGAGATACAACTCGCTCGCCGATTAGCTTTTCGAAACAAATGCACCATCCATGATGGACAATTGACTTCAAACAAACAAAGAAATATGTTTTCATATGGAGTATTTGAAATGCAAGCTTTAGAATCGTGTTTATCATGCATGGAACTGGACCAATCTAGCATGCAACACAACGATTTCTTTATTTAATTTCAAAAGGTGACAAAGGATTTGTACAAAAGAAAAACCACCTGGTAATTTCAAGTTTATAAGTGATGACGGTATTTGGGTAACGAAACACTTGTTTCTACAGAAATTACAGGGCTGTGGTGTTTGTGATGGCAAAGTCACAAATAGGGACATGAATAGGTTCTCAATCTTTCAGAGGCGCACATACAGACTACTACACAAATACACAAGATAAAAGAAACGTTTGTTTGACGGAAATACTAGTAAAGGAATATGTAATCCCACGAGACTGATATTGATGGGATTAATTATATCACAAACTAAATGGTACTGCAAATCCAACTTTTGTAGGAATGATGCATGTCTAATCTGGATCATAACAGAACACCGAATATATAGCACACTGCACTTCAATATATAGTTCAATTCAAATGTCAACAACCGATCAAACAAAGAGACTCAAAGTATGCTGAAATTTAGGACCAAACAAAATGACTCGTACCTCTACTACAAGCGAGTTCGCAACTGGACCCACTGTGCCCAGCCTCCACCCATGCCACCTTTGGCAACTGCACATCTATGCCACCCAACTTTTGCTATCCCGCCAGCACCATTCTCCGTACCTCGTCAACCTTCCATTCCTGTCCCATGTATGTAGCCTTCTAATTGAACAAATAAATTCATCTAAAGAACACAAGCTAAATTGGGCCAAGCTTTAACAGAACGTTATGAACAAAATCAATTCACAGAATAACACAAGTCACGGAATAGCAACACGTGACACTCTCGGTCAAAACATTTTTTTACAGCAATTAAAGTTCGTACATCTATGATGAACTAACTCTAGCTTCAAATGCGTAAGCAAGTCTAAGTATTGAAAGGAGAGGGTATTACTTCCCTTAAGATGGTAGACGTTATTGAGTTGAGTCTGAACAAATAGCTAAATGGTTACAACTAAAAGCACTATACAGTTCTGCCAAAAGTTCTAGATTCCCAGCTGGTGAACTTCGACCAGATCAGAAGGCATTAACTAAGCATAGTGCTCAAATTATTTACCATGAGCTACTCTGAAGTGAAATTTTGGTTCTCTTTGTGTTCGAGTGCATGTTCATTATCATGCTCTATTTCGTTTCTTATAAGCAAATTCGGTATCTTCCTTTCAGTTGGTCTGATTGGCATCTTCCAATTCCAAGTAAACTTCATAAGCACACATGAATGACTATTTGTTTCCACGTGAACTTCATAAATTACAGATAAATAGCAAAGACACTATCGCAACCCAAGTTGGATATGACAACAAAAAGATCTCCATTCAAAGAAACTCGGACCGACTTCAAAATTTTCCAAAATCAGGTCAGTGTAATGTCAGAACTCTGACATATAGTTAATTTTACAGGGAAACTCAAAACTCCTAGGATGGTTGTCCTATTTCAGCTAAAAAAAGGATCCTCCAGGCATGAAAACAGAGGTGGAAAATGGTACACCACATCCCATGAAAGAAGGATGGCATTTCAGTTGATATAAGCCAAAATCTCACACAAACACAATAATTAACATAAAGGTTGCGTGGAATATAGATCCAAGACACAAGATATACTGAAGTTTTGCATACAGCTCCAAAATAATTAAAAAAATCATGTGCAAGACTCGTACTTATTGCAATAAAACAAACATCACTTCATTTCTCCCTGCAGAAATTTTTATCAGCTAGAGCAATGCAGTGAAAGGTGTTTTGACCAAATGGGACTGCAATTATTTCCCACATTTATATAGCATCTTACTTGTCAAAATAGTCTAACAGATAACTCTAATAGAGTTCTTCAGAAACTGTTTTTAAAAAAATCATCATTTGTTATTTTCGGGCATGAGCGTTGCTAAATGCTATCGCAGTATGGCACAATATGTCATCAAGAACAGACGCCAAAAGGGAAATGCAGAATACAAAGATAAAATGTTGACTAAGATCATGATCAAGTGCATAAGAAAGCACATCAATCAGCATGCAAACAATAAGATATTAGGAATCATTGTAGGAAACTATCACCTAGATCAAGCAGTACAATGGAATGTACTTGGTCACAAAAGAGGCTTTGTCAGCTTTAAAAATGGTATTGTATAAAACAAATATTCCGGAAGCAAAAAATATTTCAGTTTCTTCATTTTCTCAATCTTTCTTTTAGACACTAGTGACAACTAAATTGCCACTGAATCTCTGCTAATTGCCCTAGGGAAAAACTATTGAATATTTTTATCTTCATTCTTGTGCTTGCTATTTTAAGATTTTAGAAGAACCTTCAGCAATTAATCACCACTCGGATCGAAATCCTTCCCAAGCATCTACTTAACAAGATGTTTTGGTCACCAAAGAAACTGAATTTACAACACAAATAACTTGCACCTTTGAGTTTAGGATTTTACCTCAATAATCATCTGACTATTTACAGCTCCTCTGGCCCAGTTTGGTTGCATGAAAACTGCGACCAATACTACCATGATACTACCATGAGATTGAGGATTGCACAAAATAAGGAACAAATATAAAAGTTATTATCTTCAAGAAATGGAAAAATGACTCTCCAGTTGATGTTGCATGCGAAACATACTAAAGCATATTCAAGAGAGAGAATCAAGACAACCTTACACTAAATTCATACATATATGATAAATCTGTGCAAAATATAAGGGTGTGATATGAATGTGAAACTAAAGCAATCGATAAGACACAAAAAGATGCATAGACAAAATGTAAGAACACCATCAAATAATCAACCAAAAACACAAAAGGGAAAAGCAGAAGACATAATAGACAAGATTTGTAAGTGGTCCAAACAGAGCGCTGAAGAAGTAAATTATATGGAAGAATCTGGTCAGCAAAGAACCAATCTCCGTTTATATCGTCAGAGAGATGCGCTTCCATACAAGATACCTTGATTAAAGCTTAATCAACTGCATACAAGAGATCACATAGTTCCTCCGTAATAGCTGTTGTTAAAAGCTTAAAACTAGATACCTCACAGAGCACATCATTGTCTGATTTGGCTAAAGGAAGCATCATTCCAGAGAGAGACAGGAAGACAAATAGAGAACATAAAAGCCAGCAGATCATAACTCTGACCCTGTACTATGTAAAATTTGAGGATATATTACTAGGTTCACTGCTTCGGCAACATCACTATAAAAGTGACTTAACCGCTGCTACCCGAAAAAAGTACAAAAATCACGTGCAGAAACCCAAAAAAAAAAAAAAAAACTTACATTACAAAGATCAATAAAAACCAAAAAACCATGCGCTTCGTATCCATTTAGGAACTTCTAGAGGCCGACCAGACAGATGAACTTCCAAGTCAATTATTCGGGGGTCAAATCCACATTAGGCTTGTACGCTTGGTTGCCTACCATGTGGCTAGCTATAATT
Organism: Vaccinium myrtillus; assembly: GCA_016920895.1. Taxonomy (NCBI): domain Eukaryota; kingdom Viridiplantae; phylum Streptophyta; class Magnoliopsida; order Ericales; family Ericaceae; genus Vaccinium; species Vaccinium myrtillus. Next base: position 21,809,298 of record CM029278.1, on the reverse strand, counting down.
TCTAAAAGTTCATTTCTAGTGGGGAAGGGACTAATCACTCACTTCTATTCTTCTGCTATGAAATACAAAGACTGATAGCCTATAGGCCTATATGAGTCTATTTTTGCTACACAACCGACAATGACCCGCTTGGTAAATCTAAAACTGTTTCAAAAAGTGCTCACTTTCCTCCAGCTTCAAAAGAAAATACTTTCACCAGTATATGATACAACATTTGAAGGAAATCTATAGGAAGCAAGAACAATTCAGCTCTGGCCTCAACCAGCTGAAACTCTCAATCAGAGCTTCACAGTGCATGCACGTAACAGATGTTTGAATGATGAAAATTCAACTAATTTTACTCAAATACTTATTATCAAGGATGCATATACCAAGATTTCTACGTTCTAAGTTCCAATATGGGTTCCTCCGCCAAGCATAAACCAATTCTCCCCCCTTGTCAAACCAACAAACAAACAAGAAATAACATTAGTCAAAGTGTCCCAAGAAAAACAAAAACAAAAAAAAAAACTCAAATCAAATCAAACGAGCCAAAACCTGCTCATTTAAATGCCAGCCAGCCTTTGCTATTTAGGAGGTCGAATCGCAGATCGAACCCTAACAAAGCCCTCAACCCTTAATATTTATTCATTCCTTTTTTCACGTATCTTCCATTTTCACATCAACCAAACAACAAGTACTGGGAATACAATATTCATTCCAGAGCTAGAGGAGTCTCACAATGACATACCATATAGCACAATAATAATCCAAATCAAATCAAAACCTTAACCCTAATCCTAACCCAGGACATAACCCAACAAGCAACTTTTGTTACCGCATCCACATCGACATTGTGTTGCTTTTATTTTCCTCGCCTTTCCGGCCAAATATAAGAAGAGAAAACAGGGTAAATAGAACCGCTAACATTTCATGAGATTCGATCCAATCGACTTTTTCTCCTAAACTCTAGTCCTAGGAGAAGAAGAGAAATCACTGAATTGATTTTCATCTTTATATGGTGATGGAGACGACGGCGATTTGGATATCGAGTTGCTGACTGGGTTTTAGGGTTTAGTTTGAAATGGGAAATTGCTATTACGCCCCAAACTTTTCTACATCACAAATTTGAAAACCAACAATTCCTTCAAATTTGATTTTGGTCTTTATATATACTCCTATTTTGGGTTGTTTGGGAGTTTATTTTTACAGTATTCCAATTTTTCAATTTTCAACTTTTTGGTGTTTTGAGAGACAAGCCAAAAACATTTCTCCGAAAAATGCATTTTCAATAAAAAATTTGATGAAATGAGAGCAAAAGTTAGAAGTAAGGGAATAGAGAGTTTTTTAACTTTTCATTTTCCATTTTACTCATTTTGGTTAACAAAGAAAACTAAAGAATGTATTCTGAACAAATATATATATTCTTGATATTCCCATTCTCAATATTACATTGATGAAATAGATAATCTATATCAATAACCCATCAAAGGTAATCCAAATTCAAAAGAGGTATATTTAAGGTTGAGGGCATTCAAGTCATTTACCACGGTGGGATAAGCGAAGGATAGGATAAGGGATGACATAAACTAATCCCGGTGTAGGGGTCTTGCTCATTCTTGAGCTAAAGCAAGCTTGTTGTAAATCCTTAAACCCACCCTAGATATAAGCAAGTTTGAGAAAAACTTATCCGACTTATTCCAATCATGAGTGTCTTATATGACAAAAAAATGGGCCTTATGAATATTAGCTTAGTGTCTTCTTCTTCCTCCTTTTCCTCTTGTCCTCTATAGCGAACAACCACATTTAAAACTAAAATGAACATAGCATCATTAACCATTCAATCTAGTTTGAGAATTCTTAAGTGTTATCACAATAGTTAAAATTATGCAACTTAACCATGAAATAAAATGGTGTCACTGATAAATAATTATATCCACACAAACGAACATGTCATATTCTATCATAGCTACACATTTCAAACAAACGACAAAGGGGCCCTTAGTATTTTATTCGGTCAAACTATTTCTTGGAAAAATTATTCAACCTAAGTGCGAAATAAAATAGGGTCACGAATAAGTAAATTATATACCATCTCATATCCATACTAACAAATATGTCCTATTCTATCAGAGTTATACATTTCAAAATGGAGTCACAAGTTTGCGGGAATTACATGAACCATCCAACTCATAGTTTTTTTTTTTGTACCTTCGGGGACATCCGATAAAATTGGAACTCATAGTTTTTGTTTTGGTATATTAGGTTATGGCTTGCCGAGATGATTGGTACTACTATAAATTATCAGCTTTGCTAACTACCATATAAATGCACCGAGTGTTTTGTGTGGTCTTAGAATTTTTGACTTGTAAACGGTCACACATAGAAGTTTTAATATGTATAGCTTTATCAAGCACTTACCATCACTAATCCGTTGTCGTCCAGCGGTTAGGATATCTGGCTTTCACCCAGGAGACCCGGGTTCGATTCCCGGCAACGGAACTTTTTGCCTTTTGATTGTTTCGAATTTTCAACTTTTATGAAGGAAAAACCAATCTTTTTATACATAATAATAATTTTTAACGTGATGACAGAAAAGCTTATTTTGCATTTTCTTTCAGTTTGTTTGATATGGAATTCCTGAAGGAACTGAATGCAAAGTTATTGAAAAAAGTCAAAAACCATTCCATTACGCTTAAAAAATAGGAAAAGGTACACATCCTTATAAAAGTTACGAATTTTTTTTATAAAAGTTACGATATTTTTTTTTATAAAAGTTACGATATTTTTTTTTATAAAAGTTACGAATTTTTTTTTATAAAAGTTACGATATTTTTTTTTATAAAAAAGTTACGATATATTTTTTAAAAAAAAATTACGAGACACACCAAAATGTTACAAATCATATTGCTAAAAAGTTACGAAAAACTTAAAATTTTTACGATTGCCAATGAGGTGACACAATCTGGACCATACAATAGGTGCATATGATACACCTCTTTAATGAGTGTGTATTGTAGCTATTTCCTAAAAAATAATACTACATTATTAGTACCCAAAAAATAATAAATTACAATACATTTACTAATTTTACTAAAGATCACCAGATTCTCTCTGTGTTTCGAAAGGATCCGGGGTGGGTTCTATGCGGTAGGTGTTGTGCGGCAAAACTACGTCATTTTGCTTGATTTTTATGCACACTTCCAAAACTTTCAAGGGCCTTGTTTGGAGGAAGAAAAAACCATTACAAAGTGCCTAAACCCTAAACCTGAAGTGTCTAAACCCAAAGTGCCTAAAATCCAAGTGCCTAAAATCCAAGTGCCTAAACCCACTATACCCTACCCCAAAGAGCCTAAATCCCCTCAAATTGAAACCCAAAATTAAACCCCACACTTAACTCTCCAAACATGGCCCTTGGATATACTAAGAAAATGAGCAAAACAACGTAGTTTTGGCGTACAACATCTACCGCACAACGCCTCCCCGCATTCGTTTCGAAAGAAACAATTTCAATATGGTACGGAAGAAAACAAATATTATTGGTTGTTTTTCTCTTGAATAATGGTTCGAGGTTACAAGGAAAATGGTAGTGAGATTTAGAAGAAAAGCCGACTTCCACCATTGGCTAGTAAAGAATGCACCGGGAAATACTAAAATCTCATGGAAGTTCGTTTAAGTTCTCTTTCGAAGAAATTTTGTACTAACTCAACTAATTATGTATAGTACAAGGTTTAGGTAGAACAAATTTTCAACAATTACTAGAAACGACAAGATCATATCATCGTAATCATCCTAATTAACATGCTAC
>CM029278.1:21748793-21804511 GCA_016920895.1 Vaccinium myrtillus | reverse complement strand
TACCGTGTCCTATTAACCTAATCATAAAGCCTCGGGATAATCTTGTTGGAAAAAATCACAGTGGCAATTCCGAATTCCAAATAACAAATTCATTCGATATAATCATATATGAACAGAATACAATGAAATTACATAAACGGGAAATAACAGAATCGAAATAGAGATACAAACAGTAGATTGAAAAGACCGAGTCGTGTGTAACACACTCTCCTTAACAAAGATGCGCCGCCTACCGTAGGTGTTGTAGGATGAACCGACGTCTTCGTCCCAGGATGAAACGGCTAGCACCACAACCACCGGAACACCACCGTTGGAAGCCTTGACGAACTGAAACTATGTCTGCCTCTCTCTCTCAAAGACGAATTTCTGGAGTACTTGTGTTGCTCGAATTTCTGATACTCAAACCAATTGGCAAAGCTGCCAATTTATAGCTGAAGGGGGAGCCTCCCCAATGAATACGAGAATGAATTCTGCCAATGAATTCTGCAGAATAAAACTCTCACGCAATAATGTCGCATTTGAATTCTGGAAGAAAAACTGCTACAGGATTTGAAGGCCATCAAATCTCATCATGGAGGGGTGTAACTCGTGTAATAACTAGCATATATGATCACACGCATTTCACACTTCGTGGAATCCCTTCAGTTGCCTCGTAAGACTCTCTGAATGCCCCGTTTCATTCACATCAAATTTCCAACAAATCGTACTTCCGGCATTAAAGGGTGATCGAGCGGTGAAATAGAACGGTTAGGGCAGTCTGGTTTTCTGCAACCAGAGGCATATCAAATTGATATTTCTTGATAGTTAACATGGTACTAATTTGGGGCATATCAAGTTCAAAAATGTCTTTAAAAGAGGTAGAAAGATTATGGAATAGAGCTGGTCAAAGTTTGGGCAAACTAATGTTTATCAGGATCTAACCGTCCGATTCGAGTGATTCAAGTTCTAATCATCGAAGGAAAGGGAAAGCTCGTCTGGACGGAATGAAAGCTCGTTCGGATGATTCGACTGATCAAAATTGGTTTTCAACTGAAAACTCCATTTTTGATCGTTTAATCCCAATAACAATGCAATATACTTCAAAAGGCAAAAGCTTTCACAGTAGGCTTTTGTTCGCCAATTTTGAAGAATCTTTGGAGATATTTCTCATCGGGATACTGCAGCGCACTCCTCCTGACTAGCAGATAGGGATGGGCATGGGGAGGGTAGGGGGTGGATACCACTACCTCCATCCCCGATCCCCGAACCTATATCAATCCCCATCCCCTCCCCGATCTCCACCGGGGATTTTATTTTAACCTCCATCCCCGCCCCGATGCGGGGAACGGGGATCCCCATGGGGAATCGGGGATCCGAAAATCCATGCACTAGTAATATGTATGAAAGAGGTACATATTTTTTTAGTTTGGACGGTAATTTGGCGCACCGACAATACACAAAAATCCAACCCCATATAATGGTTTCAAATACCCGATGGTTTCATCTTTACAGTTTCAACAAACATCATATTTTCCTGCTGCCAATGCCTATGCATATGCATAAAATGGCTATGCATAAGATCTGCCTGCTGCCAATGCCTATGCATAAGTTTCAACAAACATCATATTTTCATGGTGGTTGTCTTCTACTCAACAACAATTATTCTAATAGTAATACCATCATATTTTCAAGCACACAACTCACAGTTTTAACAAACATCAAATAAAAATCATAAATTAGTTTAAGGGGGTGTTTCACTAACTTGGTTTTTTGGTTTTTTTGGATGTTTTAGTATTGCAAAAAAACTAACTTGTTCCACTAACTAGTTTTTTGGTTTTTAGTTTTGCAAAAAAACTAACTTGTTCCACTAACTTGTTCCATTAAACTAGTTTTTTGTATGTTTAGTTTTGCAAAAAAACTAACTTGTTCCACTAACTAGTTTTTTTTGGCTTTTTTGGTATTTAGTTTTGCAAAAAAACTAAGTGATTTTTTGTTAGTGGAATGAGAGAGTTTTTGAGTTAAAACAAAACTATTTTTTTTTTTAGCGGAACGGGGCCTAAGTAAGTCTCCAACAGCCCCTCTTCCAAAAGCTCCAACAATATATATATATATATATATACGGAAATTTTCTTATCCACTCCTCCCGGATTTAAGAAAATTTGTGTTTTTTTTGTGTTGCAAATTGTTTTTGGAAAATCGAATTTTACAATGTTTGCGAAAACCGCTGAAGGTGTTTTCCAAGGTCTACGGACCCTGAAATCTTCAACAAATTGGACGGCTCGGAAGGGCTTGATCACGGGGTTTTCCCGCAAAACTGTATATCTTACAATTTTGCGAAAACCGTTGATCAAGCCCTTCCCGGTATTTTTTTTTTGAGGCTTTTAAGATTTTTTTGCCGCGTGGACCCTTGAAAACACCTTCAAACACATTGGAAGGGCGGCTCCAAGGATTTTTCAAAAAATATGATCGGATCACGGGGTCCGGAGTCCGGATCCCTTTTGAGGACACATTGCCCCCCTATATATAAATTTGATCCGAATGGGGATGCGGGAGGGTCGGGGAGGGGTGGGGAGGGTCGGGGAGGGGGGGGGGCGGGGGGAGGGGATCGGGTAGGGGACTGACAATACCATCCCCTACCCGATCCCCGAATTTTTAAAAAAATAATCCCCATCCCCTACCCGATCCCCGAAAAAATCCCCGAATCCCCTCCCCGAATGGGTAGGGGACGGGTTGGATAGGGGCGGGGTCGGCCGAGATGCCCATCCCTACTAGCAGAGCAAACAAACATGTCAGCCACACATCTATACACAACAATAAATCATACTCCTTCCGTCTCAAAAAATTTGTCGTACTTTTTTTTTAGTTGTCCCAAAATAAAGGTCAATTTAAAATTTTCAACAAAGGAAAGTTGATAAATTTTATTTCTATCCTTGAGATGCTTTGACAATCAAAACATATCAAAAGAAGAATAATTGGAAAGTTTAAAGTGCGCTCTAAAATTTTAAAAAAGTTCTCTGATTACATTGGCAACAAGACTTTTTGTGCTTTCCGGAAAACAATTTAACTTCAAAACTTGATTAAATCTTATTTTATCAGAGTTAACTAATGAAGCTCTAGCAGCAAGTGAAAGCTTGCAACTTGCTCTGGATTTAGGGATTGACAATATTATTATTGAACGTGACTCCCAACAACTTATTAGTTTGATTCAGAGGCAAATGCAAGACCACCAATTGGTGGAGGTTTTAGTTGCAGACATTCTTCATCTCTTAGCTGGTTTTCCAGCGTTATATAGTTTTTGTGAAGCGGAGCGGCAATGGGGTTGCTCATAACGTTGCTTAAAAAGCTGTGAGAGGTCTTGTTTTCTCTATGTAGGAGTTTAGGCCTCCTTTGTGGCTTCTATTCTCTCTCCAAGGGGATGGATGCCCGGTTTGATTTGTATGGTTTTGATTAGTATATAATTGTCTTCTATTGGTTTGCACAAAAAAAAAAAAAAAAAAAAAGTGCAAACTTGAAAAATTACAAGTTTTGAGTACCATTGTGTATTGTACATAAAATGTTGAAATTTATAAGTAGGACAACAAATATTTCGCAACAGAGGGAGTAATATGAGAGAACGTCGCGAAAATGCTAGGTTTGCAGGAGGAAGTTTCCAATTATAAGTAGGACAAATATTTCGGGACGGATGGAGTAATACGAGAGAATATCGCGAAAAGGCTAAGTTTGCAGGAGGAAGTTTCCAATTCCTCGCCTAAATGTCCCCTTTACAGGCACAGCCAATTCTTTGAGTCATTTCCTGAAGCCGATTTTGAATACAAGTGAACTTTTACAGGATATAGGTATGCCATGCACTTTTTAGCCAAATCCTTAGGCTTACAGAAAGAAAATAACACAAAAAAGAGAGTTACATACAAGCAACATACCATGGTATTCTTTTGCCCAAGTGGAGAGAAACTTTCTCTGTCCCAAAAAATTGGTCCAATTTTTTTTATACAAAAAATTCTTCCGGAAGAATTCGTCACATTAAAAAAATTCTTCCGAACGTAATTTATTCACATCAAATTAAAGATCTCAATTACTTTTTTATTTGGTGAGAAAAAAATTATAAAAAAAAAACATGAACGGAATAACCTTTATTTTTTTTTATCCGAGAAATACATGTCTTTTCTAGTAGTTAACTTTTTGGGACAGGGGGAGTTACTTAGATGGCTCAACAAACACTCTATGCAATCAACTATATTAATTTCTTTAGCGAAAAATACTCAGTTACAAGCAACTCAGTATAATTGTTTTTTGGTGGTTCTCCAGAGTCAATTTTTTAAAACACTTCTCAGAAAATCAGTTTTCAGAACATATACACTCAGGAGCGGAGCTATAAGGGGGCGCCACCAATTTTCTATTTTGGAGTGTATTTTGATATTTTTTTTTTATAAATATTTCTTGAAATAATCTACAAAATTTCAAAAATGATTAAAAAGTAAGAAGACAATACTGTGTTCATCAAGTCATATGATAACAATACTCGAGATTAATTTTTAATTTATCAAAATCGTCCTATTAAAACTTGAATTACAATATTTAGTATTAAAAAAACCCATCAAACTAAGATTTCTTTCATAATCCGGCCTCCTTCGACTTCGATTCCTAGCTCCCCCACTGTATACATTGAAGGTGATCAATTATATTTATCGAGACGCAAAAATAGTGTTGGGAATTTGAAAACATCTTTCCAGGGTTGAAATAGAAAGTAGTTTTTTAAGTTATGCAAGTTTCGAAATCCTTTTACCAAACAAATTTTCTGAGGAAAAACTGCGCAAAAAAAAAAAAAAAAAAAAAAAAAACTACTTTCTATTTCAGACTGGTTTTTCTGAGGATGTAACCATCCTGCATTCAGAATAAATTTTCTGAAAGCTTCAATTCAGGGCTTTTGGAAACTGAAACATCTATATTATACATGTTCTAAAATTACACCTCAAGTCGCCAGTAATTTCAATTTTACCACCAGTTTTTGGGCCCGTTAAGCTTGAATTGAGCCTATTTTCAAGTGTAGCAAGCTTAAACAAAATTCATCGGACCTAACAGGGCTTTAAGTATTTGGGCCCACTGTTTTAAACAATTTTTCTGGGAGGCCCGAAGATGCCGCTTCATTGGCTTGTGCTAGCCAGTTCTTCTTGCTTCTGCTTCATGAACTTTTTCTGAAGATGCCGCTTCATTGGCTTGTGTTAGCCAGTTCTTCTTGCTTCTGCTTCATGAACTTTTTCTGAAGGCGGCCGCCCTTTTTCTGACGAGGCGGAAGTACCTGAATCCCAAGACATGATAGCTCAGTCGAGTCTATACATAAATAGGGGGAAAAACACGGACAATTTGAACACGTACCTTATCAACGATACCATATTTTACAGCTTCCTCACCCACCAAAAAAAGTCCTTTCTTGATGTCCTTTTTAATAGTCTCTACTGACTACCAGAAACATCAATTTATGCAATTAAAACTTGCTAGTTTATCTAGTTTTATTGTACAAAACCAAAAAACGAAATACTACTGATGTATTGATACTCACCTGCCCTGAGTGTTTAGTCAAGAGTTCTACCAAAATATCCCTTTGTGTTAAAACCTGCCAAAGCAATTAAGTTAGCCTGAAAATCCAATAAAATGCAAGCTTTTAAGCCCTTATGCAGAAGCGACCATGTGTGAAATATTTCAAAGCTGTGAAATATTTTAGGGTTTGGTTGAAAGTTTTTTTCCTTTTTTCTTTATTCCTTCTTTCAGGTCTTGCCATAAGTCATAAAAAGCATGAGAAAAAAAAAAAAAAAAATTCTACTTTGTGAAACATTCTTCCACAAGCACTGCATCCGCAGCGAATGAAAACAAGTTGACGACTTAAGATTAAAACAGCAGCGAGAGAAGGCGACGTGGGGGAGGCAAAAAGTTGGAACCCAATCAGCATGCTACACCGACTCCCATTCTCTACATGCAAAGCTATCCATTAAGAGCTTCCAAAGAGTTGATCAGAAAAAGAAAAAAAAAAAAGCTTCCAAAGAAGATGCAAGGAAAAACAATTTTTCGTGCTGAAATCGTATTGAATTTCTGTGCTCCACCTAAGAACAAAGTACCGCTCGATCATAATCTTTTTACGAGGACCATGTGCTAAATACTAACATTTAACTTCCACCACAATTCACATTTGAAAGCCAACATAAAGAGATTGAGTCTGACTAACCTCCTTTGTAAGGAGACCAACATAACTGGCCGGCATTAATCCAGTTGCTGGGACTGCAGGCTCGTCCACACCGGCTGGAACACAGCTCAAGTGAGCCCTCAGAAACTTCTAAGTGACTCCAGATGCAAGAAAATACAGAACAGCAACAAAACATACAGTATACCTAGGTAAAGAAGCAAAGTTCATACCTATTGCATGTGGAAATATAAACCGTTTGCCCTTGGTTCCTGCTGCAAGTAAGAGGCATGCCGGACCCATAGCTTCTCCAAATGCCATAGTACGTATCTGCATATTTCCCAAAAAAATGAGAAAAGATGGCAGGGATACACCAAAATAGAAATCATCTGGAAGATTCCAGTGATGAAGCCATTATGTATCCAGTGAAATTCAATTCACTGTAAAACTCTTTGGAGATCATGCAAAAAGTACATTTATAAACCCATGAAGTACTTGTATTTCGGGTTCCATAATATTAAACAGTCATATTCATTGTTCGGTCACAGATGACTATCCATAAATCTCGTACCAAGCACAGAGACAACAACAGGACAAATTCAAGTCTGGATTCACATTACTCAGTTTTATGTGGAACACACCTTTAATCTATTATTTTTCTTAAAGTGTTGAGCGACTGAAGTGTCCATGGCCGGATTGCAAATTGAAAGCCACGGAACCAAATGAATGCCTATTGAAAAAGTGAATGAAAGCCCAATCGGTCTGGCCCCTTCGTAGTCCAAGACCTTTTTTCAACATAAAAATGATCTAACTATGAGGAAATTGCATCCCAAAAACAAAAACAAAAAACCACTTGAAATCGGGCGATTAAGTTCAGGAACCACCCATTTGAAATGGGATAAAAGATTATAAAAAAATAAATTCTGGACGAATCCCAACTGAAAAGGATTCTTCTGTAGCCTTTATAAATACTGCTCTTGGTACACCTTTTTGAAAAAGTAAGCATTTTCAATTGTCTTTTTGAAGGAAGCATGGCTTGTTTCAACTTATTTTTGGGCATGGGGAGGCTCATCATTTTCTTCATTATTTTTGTCGGGTTCGTGGGGCATTGCACATCCTACTAATATTTAGAAGGTCTATTTCACGTTTGTATGGGTTTGCCTATTGTTTTGGTGCCCTATCAAATTCTTACAAACATTTACAATTCCAATTTGCTAATGCATCTAACTCAAAATCAACTGGTAATGAATGGAGAGGCTGCCGAGGCTCATATACTAGTTTTGGAGGTTAAAATTAACCAATGTGGGAGAAGCTCCAACCCTCCCCCGCACATGTGATCCTTGACTCACACGTGGAGAGGTAAACAAATGATCCATAACATAGAGATCACAACAAAACAATATACGCTTAAGGCACAAATAACGGGGCAACCATCAAGAGTCTTGGTCCAAAACCTAGCTCTAATACCATATCAAAACAATCAACTCAAAACAAATTGGCAATGAATTGAGAGGCAATCCAAGCACATATGCTAGTTTTGGTGGTTATAACTAACCAATGCGGGACAAGCTCTATCAAAATTTATAGGGTAGTGGTAATACATATCCCAATCAAACGTTATGACTAGTCAAACTTTTAAGCCTATTGCAAAGCAGTGGTACAATAGCAAAGATCTACCTGTCTTCACACTGTTATACTATGCAAACTTTGTGCCTGATTAAAAGTCACACTATGGGAAACGAGACACCTTATGTCCGGACTCCGGACCACAATGACGAGATCATTTCAGAGAAATTCTTAGGGAGAGAAATTCAGATACCAGTCAATTCTATTAGGGAGATGATTAGGGAACGTGTATAGGGTGTTTGATAAATGCTAATACTCACATGTATATATAGCAATTGAGTACAAAAAAGCAAAAGACCAAAATATCCTAAGTTGCTAATACTTAAACTACATAACTACTGATAGTGCCATACCTCACACCTTAACTGCATTAAAGCATCATACATTGCAAAGCCCTCAGTCTCCCTCGCAACCTGAATAACAATTTCACAGGCCCAGAAAAATAAAACAGCCATAAGAACCAACAAGATGAATGCTAGAATTTAGGAATTTCATGAATAACTTAATACATAAGAACACATTTAAGAAACAGATGTATGACATAATAACTCAACACGATACTCCAAAAATTTAAAAGAGCAGATGTAACAGATACTAAAAGTAAAACCACATGCTAAAACAAAAGGCAGGCACTGTTGGGTGATTCTATTTGAACCCGAAATACTTGTCTTCAGCCCTACAAGTTTCGTATTTACAACTTACAAGTTTAACCAATCGTAAAATGACAAATACGGGTACTAACTGAATTCTGGATTATGAATTCTCTATGCAAGCCCGAGCTCCTTATCCAGATTCAATCTTTTTCCTAATTTTTTTTCCTCGCATAATAGTCCGTAGATTGAAACCCTAAACCCACAAACCCATTTCTTATTTTCTTATGTTGGTCAGATTAGTTCAGAAATCTAAAGCTTATTTGATATGAAACTCATACGTACCGAAGAGTGTGATATGAAGAATGTTTGTTCACACCAGTGCCATTTTACTATACGTTTCCCGAAATATATTGGAGATGGAAACACAAATCGCTTTTAATAATGTGGAGCTGAACGAACAATAGTTGTTTTCTGATCCTTGTGCCTGAACAATGTAACTTTTGAATGACATGTGCAGTTGTTCGGATACACAGAATTGAACAATTATGTCTTGTTCGGCTTCGCAATTCCGAACAGCTGGTTTTGTCTAAACTGTTCACTTTCATTTTGCTAGAGATAGTGTATTGGTCGCTTGACCGTCGACAGGTGGCCAAGATAATGGTGATAGAGAGATCGGTCCCCCATAAAAGTCTGTATCGTATGTTCTACTAGGAATTGTCATGTTAGGGTGCTTTAAGGGGTTTTAAGTTGGGGTCTAGAGAGGGATACTACAAGATGGGGATACAAAGCTTTTTAACTTGGTTTAGGGTATATCCAAGGGTAATGATGGGACCTTTTTGGGTGTAGAATTGTTTTCTTAATTATTGCTTAATAGCTGTATGAAGAATTTTGGTTTAAAGAGAAGCACTTAAGGTTCAACTGTTCAAGTAGAATTACCCTCAAAGAAAAGACTTCCCCTTCAAGGAAATATATCAAAGTACTATAAGATGAAAGTTTCTGACAATTAAAAAGCCAGTGAATCAAGTAATAAAATTTCTGCTTAAATTCAGACAAGGAAGCATCAACTTATATTCCTCTAGATGGTTAGCAAGTACAGAAGATGCAAAAAAGAATTATAGTGGCTACAACTTACTGTTGATTTATTAGTATGGTTTCAACTAACAAACTAACAAAACAAATCCATGATTCCATATTTACCCAAAAAAAAAATCCATGATTCCATCCCTTCAGAAATCAATAATGGAAATAAAAGTATATTGTAAACTATTCTCAAGAACATTCTAAGGTGCAAAATGACATCATTAAGAATGAAGGCAGAAGGAAGCAAAATTAGTGAAAATAGACGAGACTCACAGTTTCACCATCCTCAGTCTTTGATCCAGAAGAGTCTATATAAAGAGTTATCGGCTCATCAGGATCCTTTGATTCCAGGTACATTAATTGTGCAATTACGAGCTCTGTTACTTCTGGCCAAAACTGGAAAAAAAGGATTTCCTCATTCAGAATGTATGACAGACAGCAGAATTAATTAAAAGGAACTTGCAAACATTGTTCTCCATAGTGCTGCTGCTTCTTTCTTTTTGTAAAAGAGAATAATATTTCACAAATGAGGAATAAAGGGAATGCCCCCAGTACACAAAAAGGAAAGGTTACAGCACAAAAAGGCCCTATACACAGTCATGGCACACATATAAAAAAGCTCTACAAAGTCTAAGGAAATGATATAGGAAAGGATCCCAACTAAGCCATCAAAATAACGCTTTCTTTCATGCCATATAAGCACATCAAACCTAACAGGACAATTTCCAAAATCTTCCTCCACCTTCAACCAGATCTAGCCCCTTTTAAACAATGAAGAAGATCAATCACTTGAGCCAGAAACACACTTTTTATCCCTAACCGGGAAAAAAACGGAGGTCCAAAGATCCCAAGCCACTGAGCAACGCAAAAGAAGGATAGCACCCCGATTCACCACTAGTTTTACACATACAATACCAATTGACCATAATCTTCATTTTTCGAATCAAGTTATAATGATTGACCAATTGACCAGTCAATTGCCTAGCTAATGGGCCACTTCCTTTCATCAAATATTCGTCCTCTTTGTCTTTAACTTGATTTCCGGGTGTGGCTTGTGGATAAACCGTATTTAACTCCATTTTGGATTCCAGATCTTGACGACGGAAAAACTTAACTCCTGCTTTAATCAAATATTTGTCCTCTTTGTCTTTAACTTGATTCTGTGTGTGGCTTGTGAATAGACCGTATTTAACTCCCCTCTGGGTTCCGGAACTGACGACGGAAAAACTCAACCCCCGCTTTTATTATAGGTATAAATTAGGAATAGTAATGATTGTGTTTCCTTAAAAAGTTTGATTTTCCAAAAGGGACCAACATTTTGGGACAGAGGAGGGAGTCACTAACGAAGGCAACTTAGTCCACTGTCAATCCGTAGATAGATCGGTACAAATCTGTCAACTTTTCATCCTGGGTGTGACCTAAACTTCAGTCCCCTCCAATCCCCACCACAAAACTAGTGAACCCTGACAAATCCTCCCAAGTCCCACCCTCCCTCCTACCACAGATCCAAATACCCACCCTGACATAGTTACCTCTTGTATGTTCCAATTCCCAAAGCACTCTCATAACTCAACACAACTACCTTCCTCCACCACCCATCCATGCAAATCTCCACAACCACCAACCCAACAAGGCTTCATTTAATAGAACTCCAACCTTCTTAACCCAAGCCTCCTCTCGAGGGGTGCACAATGGCCTAACCCATTCCACATGAAGTCACTTTAAAGTTTTAACAAGCTCTAAGCAACAATGCACGAATACGAAAAAGAGACATGGAGCAGGTGGGCAAACTTCAGAGAGTACCATTGATAAAAGCAAGTGTCCCCACTTTAGCCAATATTTTGCCACTTTTGCTCCGCATATCTTTTCTAAAATCACTTTGCAACACAGCTTTGGCCTTGGCAGTGTAATGCGGGAGTACATCATGCTTACCAAGGCCAAGTGGGCCCACTAGTTCACTTTATTTGACTATCATAGACATAAGTTAAGCTCCTAGTCTGTTTTTAAATAATAGTCATGTGACTTTTAATTATCTTGGAAGGGTAGGATTGAAGGGTTGTTTTCTAATAAAGGGCAACGATGCTAGGGCTACTAAAACCCAGTATAAATACTCTTCTATGAGTTCCCTGCAGGCAGTTTTTGTTGATCTTTTCCAGGAAATATAACATGTTGGTTCTTCTTGGGTATCTTTACCCTAGAAACCCATCCATCCTTGTTCCGTCTTCAAAGGCAAATCCCGCTCTCACAAAATCTGAGACCGAACTGAATCATAGGATGAAGGTAAACTCCTCACAATGGTTGAAGGCAAATCCCGCCCATAGATGTTTAGACACTCAACCTCTCTCTCAATGGTTGAAGTGAGAAAAGTACCAAATTTGATTCGGGTATGTTTCAGTTCATAAAAACTGGTGTACTCTACGTTAACATTTTCATGTCTTGGTTCAAAGGAGCTTCCCTTATTAATTTTAGCTATCTTATTGTAATTTTTAAATAATACTCGAAATAAAATCGTAAATGCGCACACACCTTGAGGCAAACACCTCTCCTCGGATAGAGCATTCACCTTTGAAGACATTGTCCATAACCAAATTCCCCACCAAACCTTTATGCCGTATGGTTATGACTCTTGGACGCAACTTGTAAGCCCCTCCTAGAATGCAGATAGGTCTAAAATCCTTAATGTCTTCACCTCCTTTATTTGGAAACATAGCCACAAATGCAGGGCTATTACTTCTTTCATACTCTCCAAAGAGATGCATCATCCACATTTCTTCCGTTTTGACTACACTCCAGCATTGTTGAAATAAAAAAGCTATGTTCATCCTATCTACTAGAAGCATCATCACTATTGACCCCAGCCAGGGGCGGCACCAGAAGTCTTTGAGAAGGTATTCAATAAGCAACTGATATTCTTGCTTACATTTCAAGAAGTTTACGATAATAAAGAACTAACATATTAATGTTAGCATTTTCTTAACAAAAAATATGCGAATAAATCGCTTAACTTATATTACTTTGATCAAATTCCTTTACATAATGAAGATTTTGTATCCATCGTACATATTAAAAACTAGCAATAAGGCTTAACAAATAAGCTTACTGCTAGTTTACTAAATATCTACGTGCTAATGTACATTTATTCTACTAGTTTATAAATTGCTAAGTATTTGTAAGAGGGAAGGGTGTTCAAAATTAATTGCAAAGAGTGTTCAAACAAGGTTAATCTTAATTGTACTCCATATAAACAAACTGAGGGTATTCACTTGGAAGTGTATAGATTGTCATAAAAAATGAGCGTATTCACTTGAATACCCATTGACAATGGTGCAGCCGTGTCTGATCCTGGCAACAGCTGCCACAGAGAATTTTACTTAACTGATTTCCTCCGATTTGGAAATCCTCCCCAGCTATTCCTTCGCCAAGTCACTAGTCCTTTACCCGTAACACTTAAGTCCTTGACCTCTTTGTGTGCATCTAACTTACCTGTTTCAAATTTGCAGCATTTTGGAATTCAAGCAGGCCAAACTCCTCTATTACACCTCTTGGAATCATCTCCTTTAGCAATTTCAATTTCCAAGCTAGAATAAAACTTGGTCTGCACTCGACGTGGTAACTTTTTTTGCTAAACCGAAACAAGAGAGATTTGCTAAGCTCGACGGTAACTACATCACCATTCCCCAACCTTGTCCTCAAAATCAAATATTTTTAACTTAAGCAACCTTAAAATGGGGAAATATTCTGACAATGGAGTTGGGAGAAGTTAACAAACATCGTCCATAGGGCATCTTCTTATCCTCTCTAAATATTTCCTCATGCAAAGCAGCAGTGGAAAAAAAAATGTTAACCCATTCAATCCAGTTAGAGAAAAAAACCTAGGTTGTCTGTGTATGGGTTGAGATACAAGAAATCAGCTCAATGCTGTGCTTTGGAATGGCGGGCTTGTACTTCAAAACTATGAAAAGTTTCTGAAATTGACCAATCTTTTTGCACCATCAAATATATTACATACAAAACCAAAGAATCGTTGATCTCACTCTTGGTCATGAAACTTTGATAGGAAAGAAGGCTACCTTTCACCTTACATAATTAAATGCGGGTTCCTTTTAAATGGAGGATTCAAATTTAAAAAGCTTCCGGGAAAACTTTGGCAGTTCACAAATTTTATTCCAACATTTATGACCCAATTCATTCTCAATTCTAGTCAACTGTTCCAAAAAAAAAAAAAACAACAGGAATCTCATGCCATGCATCAGATCGAGATTCGAGTCATATGTAGATGAAACTAAACTTTATCTGCCCATTTAACTTTCTGCAGTCGCAGAACTTTCAACTGCATTTTAGCATGTTTGTGACATTCATTCCAAATAGGGACACGACCTAACTACATCATGGAATGATCCAAAGTTCCATTCTGTGTACCAACTACCAAGATAGAAGGCTACGAAAATAATATAGACGTCCACTGTAATAAGCTTATGATGTTCATATAGTTTGGCCAGTGATCTCCCCCCCCATAATCAGGAATCCCATTGGTAGATGGCCAGCAATCCAATATACTTGGGCTCTGTTCACTTGTCAAGAAAATAGTGCAAGAAAACTATATTCCCAAGAAAATTATAGTGAAGTGAAGTAAAGGAAAATGACAAGTATTTTCCTTTATCCATTCATTTGATAAAAGAAATTTAAGAGAAAGTTGAAAACTAGTAGTTTAATTAGGTAGAAATTAATGGAGATGCAAGATTCCTGCAAAATCTTGTGTTTTTTTGCAGGACATGTTGTTAAGGGAAATTTAATCCTAGGGGGAAGTTAGAGACGTGGGTGAGCCGGGTCCCAATACTTTCCGGCTAACTTAACACATTAAAAATGCAGGAAAATTAAACATTCCGGTATTTTCTTTTCCTTTCCCTGCAACTGAACGGCGCCATGGATTCTCTTCTCATCACTTTAGAATTCCGCAAGCAATACCGTAAAACCTCCTCCAAGATATACGTCTCACTTATGTTTATAATAACATCAATCATGCAGTCCAGGTAAAGGAAAAGTAAACTTGGTATGATGTTGTACTCCAGGTTCCACCTAAGAAACCCTCGACGCTTCGTCACTTTTTAGCTTTTCCTGGTATGGTACTTGACTCCAAGAAGATGGCAAACCAAACAATAGAAGACACTAAGACAGATAGTGGATACAAGCACCTACCGGCTCGCAAATGTAGACTATTCGATCTTCGAGAAACATAGAAGGCACATCTGGTGGAGGTGACTTATTCAAGGGCCCTCTGTACCCTCTAGATTTTCCCACCTGATTCAAGTTCAGAGACACAAGGAAGAAAAATGTCATCATCCAATAAGTACCCAATACATACAACCCTCCTCGGCAGAATGATTCAATAGGATACATAAAACCACATGGAGAAGCCAAGTTTATTTTTATTTTGTCCCAAAAATACTGATAGACTTATTTAGAACTGATTCACTTGCACAATAGATAATAAAGTGTTTTTAGCTGTACAAAATACCACTAATAAAAGATATACAAAACTTGCTTCCTTCATGAAGATTAAGGTCGTTCTATAAAACACAGAATTACATACTCTAACTCAATACAAACGAAGCCCATATGAACTAATTAATTTTCAGATTAACTTATTTCATTGGAACAAATTGAGAAATTTAACGCAATCTGACGAACCAAATGGACCCTCAAGAATAAAGCAATAGTGCAATACCACAGGCAAAACTAAGATAAACCTACAGACAAAAGATAATAAGTTGTACAGGAAAGTGGAAACAAAGATCACGCAAGCTTGTACCAACAAGCATAAAAAAATGGAGTAGACGAAATCAAAACCAGTTTAAATAGGACTTCAAAAAAGGGGGAATTGAACAGTAGAACTTTCGAGGTATGCATCTACAGTTAAAATCAATGGCATTATCTGGACCCCTATCTTTTTAGTAAGTGCTCGCGCTAATCACCGCCTAGGTTAATTTTAGAATAATGCCAAAACATTTGACTTTCCGATGTACTTTTTATTTATCACACAGTACTTTTCCTACCTACACACTTTGTACATGAATTTCACTTCAAAACCGACACATTTATCAAGGTTATCCACCCACCCTAGGGGTAGGTTAGCATATCCTATCTATACTATAATACTTAGATTTGTTACTATGACTTGCAATGTAATGGACCTCTGATAACATAACTGGAATGGTGAGGCACTGAAGATCATATATATATATATATATATATATATATATATATATATAGAGAGAGAGAGAGAGAGAGAGAGAGTTTATCATTCGGGGAGGAAAGGGGTGCAGCCGTGCGGCGTGCAGGGAATATACTTGGCCACCAAAGCTATAGATACATGAATGGAAGACAACGCCAGGTAGAGTAGCGACAAACGTAAGAAAAATAATCTATTCAAATATCAAAAGGGAGGAAACCAATTGTGGCCTCTTTCTAAACTTTGCTCCATTTTTCTTTTCCAAAAATTACCACAGATGAAAGTTAATTTTTACAAATCAATTAACCTCTGCATCCAAGAAATGGAAATTTCTATCACCATTTGTTATTTTTGTGGCATATAGTGAAAATAGAGATACTAACATTATTCTGAAGAGATTAAACATAAACCTTGTTAAGGTGTGAGAAATCAAGGCAGTTAGAGGCGATAATGGCATTTGGCAGGAAAAGCTGAGGTTTGGTGTTCTAGCTGATCTTGCTATTTTCTTCGATTCTCTCTGCTCTGGTTGCTTCTCTTGATTGGTTCGTGTGATGAGTTAGATAGTCCAATTGGAGTTATTCACCCCTATGGTTATGGAAACCAGGGTTTTGGTCACTCCCCTAATGTGAGTTCAGGCTATGGCAACTGATAAATTGCACACTGCCTTGTGGGTTATATTATTGACAAGAAACTTCCTTTCACAGTTGTGAATAACACAGTTGGTAAGATCTGGGGCAAGTTTGGTTTGAAGGACATCATGGAAAAGAGATCAAGGGGTTCTTTTTCCTTTTTCAACTTGATGGAGGGCTTACCAGTCTGCTTGAAGTGAGGCATTAGTATTTCGTGGCAACTGTTGGTGCTCAAGAGGTGAAGTCCCCATATGAAGTTGAAAAAGAGCAGGTTCTAAAGATTCCTTTATGGATACAATGATACAGTTCATGACCATTCCTCGGGAAATCTGGGCTGCTGCAGGTCTCAATTATATTGCTAGTTCTGTGGGTAGACCTCTATGCAGACCAACTCACTGAGAAATGTAAGAGTTTGAGTTTTGCAAAAGCATCTGCGGAAGTGGATGTACTTTTTGACCTCAGTCTCGGGATCCGATGTCCTCTTGTGGGGATGCAATAACCTTGCTATTAAGTATCCTTGGAAGCCATTAAAATGTGCTTGTTGTAAGGTTTTTGGCCATTCTGATGAGAGGCTTATCCTTCAAGGATTCATGCGGGGTTCAAGTTTCTGGAATGTGGTTGGGCCAGGAGCCCAGGACCATCAGGACATGATGCTAAATCGTTAATTAGTTCTAAGACAAGTGCTAGGGCTCGGATGGTTGGAGGATCTGGTTCTATTGGTGATGCTAGTTAACCAGTCATTGTGGTTCTGGTTCTGTTGATGAGTTAGCTGGTCCTGTTAATGAGTCTGGTGGTAGCCCTGGTAAGAGGAGTGCGCATAGCATGGAGGCCTAGCTAGTAAACCAGCAACTGTGATTCTGGTTCTGTTGATGAGTTAGATAGTCCAGTTATTAAGCCTGGTGGTAGTCCTGGTAAGAGGAGTGCACATAACTTGGAGGCCTAATGTAATGTCCCACATCAGGAATTCAGGAGAATTCCATATGGTATATAAGGCGACGCCACCAGCTAGGCAGCTACTCTATAACTTGAGGTTAACCTTTTGAGCCACGTGGTTAGGCTAAGAGTTAGCACGTCAACTGGCGCGGTCATTACAGGTGCTATTGGAGCTTGCACCAATCAGAAGTGTGAGGCAGGTCCCGCAAGGAGACGTGCTCGGGTGGGCCCGGCAAGGGAGGAGATTGAGGTGCTTGTCGTGCTTGGGTGGGTTCCACTTAAGGGAGAAGCTTGAGGAGTTATTGTGCTTAGGCGGGTCTTGTCTCACATCGCTTGGTGGGGGGAAGTGATGGACCATGGGGCGCAACGAGGACGTTGCGATCCTAACTGGGGGAGATTGTAATGTCCCACATTGGGAATTCAAGAGAATTTCATATGGTATATAAGGTGACGCCACCAGCTACTGTATAAACTTGAGGTTAACCTTTTGAGCCACGTGGTTAGCGTAAGAGTTAGCAGGTTAGATGGCGCCGGACGTTACACCTAAACTCGGGAATAGTCTTAATTTAGGCAATAAACCAATCATTCGATCAAGCTACATGTATTATAAATCCAAGTAATCAATTACCTAAGGTGGAAAGCCTTGAGGATGTAGGCCTTGCACATAACAAAAAGGGAAAAGCAGTTTACAAAGCAATGATTATGCGAATGTTCCTTTTTTCTTTCTCTTTTTTAACTCACTCAGGTGTCTGGCTAGGTTATACAAAGCAATGATTATGCAAATGTTCCTTTTTTCTTTCTCTTTTTTAACTCGCTCAGGTGTCGGCTAGGTTACACGCACCTCAACTAAACATAGTGAACCAATCCTGCCGTCCATTAATGGGAGCCCAATTAAAGCCAGACAAAGCCGCATATGGGGCTGCCCCAAAGGAGTTGATAGCACTAGGGAGGTTTCAAACCTGAGACCTTAGGAGTAGGAAATCCTTCAGTCCCAAGCCTCAAGCCAACCCCTTGGGTTACCGATTCCGCACATCATATTGGACAAAAAAAGTTTTCCTCTCTCCAACCCAATCTAGAGGTGGATAATAACACTTGTCCACTGATTGTGATGATTCTTAATTGATTGTTCTAGAAGTTACGGGAACTCATATTGCGCCAGCTATGACTTCGACGACAAAATTGGGATATGGAATTTAAGGGGCCTCAATAACCCCTTTAAGGCCACATTCAGTTGTTGGGTAAAGAAACTATGGGAATGTTTAAATTTCCTATATTTTTTATTTTTCTAGTTAGCAGGAAAGTTGTGGGAACCACGTCTTTGACTTTGACCACTAGGATTAGTTTTCCTTCAAAAAAATTTGTGCAAAAAGCACAAGATTTTGCTAAAATCTTGTTTCAAATTTTTTCCCTACAAAATGGAACTACCATATTTTAGCTTCCTCACAAATTTTCTTTATCAAATGAACATATAGGGGAAAACATGTTTCTTTCTCCTTTACTTCGCTTCACTAAGGTTATTTCCTATGAACTATTTTACTGCACTAAATTCTTGAAAGTGAGCGGAGCCAAATCTGAATTATCTCCGTTTTATTTGTTTGGTAGAAACAAAAATTTGAAATGATGATCTGATAGATAGTTTCAGGCTTCAATTCCTCATAATTGGGCAGTTCAAAATTTGGGTACTGGTTGGAGGCTAGAATTATTCTCAGTGGGGACCCTAACAATTTGCTCGTGGATTTGGCTTATGCCCCTTCTCAGTTGACTGTTGTTAAGGTTAAGATTCTGGCTGAGCACAAAATCTTTCTTCGCTTCTATCATATATGGTCATAATTCTGTTGGTGGAAGAAGTATCCTTTAGTCAAACATGAGATTTTTGCATTCTTGTATTCAGAGTTGCGCTTGGATACAAATGGGGGATTTCAATGTATTCAGGAAAGTGTGTGCGAGAATTGATGGCTTTGATGTTAGAGCACCTGATGTGTACAACTCTTGGTTGGCTGGTAAGAAACAGATGATATGGTTACTAAAGGGTTTTAGTTTATTTGTACCAATAAAAGAGGAGTTTCAGGAGACAACGAAAAGAAATTGATAGAATTCTATTAATGGTATTCCGTTCAAGTTCTCCGTTCTTCATAGTTCATATCATGGGAGTTTTTAAGAAAATTGACAGGAAGTCTTGGGAATGGAAGGTTAAGGGTACCCTATGCTTAGTTCCTTTCATAAGTTTAGAAGATTAAAGGTGTTTTGAAGGAGTTTAAAAGGCAGCATTATAAGAATATCAGCTCTAAAGTAGAGCAAGCTAGAAAGGACTTGGAGAGGATCCTAACTCTTTGCTTCAAGTCCCCTGGTGATGCTAACCCGGGTGCTATGGAAAAGCATACGCTTTGTTCATTGGTGAATTAAGCCACGCTAAGGAATCTTTAAGAAGCAAAAGGCTAGGTTTGAGTGGTTGTCTTTGGGTTATAAGCATACCAAATTCTTTACCCAAAGATGAAAGCTAATAAATTAAGAAGATTATCCAGCGTCCAGCCAATGGTCAAGGGGTTACGTTGGAGAATGCTCAAGATATTTAGGGAGAAATTTCTTGGCACTAAATATGATATAAAAAAAGGGAGGCCAAAATCATTCTGTCCATGGCTATTAAGAGGGTAGTTCCAACTTCACGGCTGGATGATCTTGCTAAGCCAGTTTCTGGGAAATAAATCTATTCTATTAGGGATGATAAAGGCCCTATGCCTGATGGCTTCAACTCTGCTTTCCACATTGGTAGTGTTGGTAAAGGTACTGTTTTGAGAATGGTTCTTTTCTTGGGTACTGGAATACCACTGCCACTATCTAGTTCCAAAGAATCCAAACATCAACACGCCCTCCAGAATGATCATGGATGACATCCTTGTTATTCGAGAATTGCCTGGGTATTACCATAGACACGAGGGGAGGTCTAGGTGTGATATCGAACTAAATCCAAAGGCTGACGACTCTATTGAATAGGGTTTCCTCTTTGATATCATGATGCAGGTTACGGGTCTTCCAAAATCATATGTGCAATGGGTTAGACAGTCAGTACTCCCAAACTTACAAATATAATTGAGCAATGCTACAGGCACTAACTAGTATACAAACAACTACAACTAAATGGGCATGTGCCACTCTTGTAGTGGATGAATCTATCCATGTATTCACTAATGCATTGATTTGGCAGGACTCAGGCAAGGGGATCCACTCTTATCTTACCTGTTTGTAATTGTGATGGAAGCTCTCACTTGCATCCTCAAGGAGAAGGCAAAACTTCCTGATTTTCAATTTCATTGGAGATGCAGTAAAACTAAAATCATCAATTTGTGCTTTGCGGATGATCTTATGATCTTCTGCAAAGGTGAATTGAACTCTGTCACTCACATAAAGGAAGCTCTCCAAGAATTTGAATCTCTATCTGGCCTCTCCCCTAGTCCTGGTAAGAGTAGTGTATTCTTCTCTGGAGTTCAACACTCTACAAGGAAGGACATACTTCAAATACTGGACTTCAATGAGGGTTCATTGCCTGTAAGATATTTAGGAGTCCTTCTATTGTCCACCAAGCTAAAGCACAGTGACTGCAAGTCTGTGATTGATAGAATCACTGCTAGAACTAAGAATTGGACCAATAGAGATTTAACCTATGCTGGGAGAGTGCAATTGATTAAGAATGTGCTCTTCTCTATGCAGACTTACTGGTCATCCCTCTTTATTCTTCCTAAAAAAGTCATCAAAGAGGTGGAGGCCATACTCAGGGCCTTTCTCTGGTCTGACCCTGATCTCAAAAAGTCTGGAGCTAAAGTATCATGGGAGCACTTGTGCTCCCCCAAACAGGAGGGAGGACTTGGCCTTAAATCCATCCAAATATGGAATAAAGCTGTTGTGGCTAAACATATTTGGTTCCTCATCTCTGGTGGGGAGCAATCTATGTGGTGCCAATGGGTCAAATCGTACTTACTAAAGGGTAAGAGCTTTTGGGAAGTCAAAATACCTAGTGATCCATCCTGGGTCTGGAGGAAACTTCTTGCTCTTAGACCTATTGTCCATCCCCACCTCAAAGTCTCTATAGGCAATGGCATTTCCACTTCATTGTGGTTCGATAATTGGCACCCTTTGGGTCCTTTAGTTGACAAGATTGGTACTAGGGTCTTCTATGACTTTCCTAGAGACTCTAAAGTGGCTGCCATCATTAAGGGTTCCCAATTGGGCTTTCCCCATCACTCGGACCCCTGAAGTCATGGAGATAAAAGCCCAGCTTCCCCTACTTCCCCCTCCAGTGAGGGACAAGGATGACTATCCCAAATGGTCTCTCACTACCACAGGGGAATTCACAATTTCCTCTCTTTGGAATCACCTTAGGTCTCATTTCCCCAAAGTCCATTGGCATAAGACTCTATGGTTCTCTGGACATATACCTAAATGCAGCCTAATCTCTTGGGTTGCCATCCAGAACAGACTGTACACTGAGGATAGATTGGTTTTGTTTGGCACCAAGGCTATATCATGATGCAGTTTCTGTAATGGTAGTGAGAGCCACAACCACTTGTTCTTCAACTGCCCTTTCACCTCCCAGGTGTGGGCTCAGATTCTCAGTCTCATTAATGTCTCTTGGCCTGCAAGGTCTGAGATGAGCTGGATTGACCACATGTCCACCATCAGAGGCAAATCAATTAAAACACTCATTACCAAATTGGTTTTTATAACCTCAGTATACCACATTTGGATAGAGAGGAACCTACGCAAATTCCAAAACACTACATGCCCTGTCCCTGTTATTGTGAGTAAGATCTATTCAATGGTCAGGCTCAAACTGTTGTCACTGGGGGACCTCCCAAATGAAGCACAATATCATTGGTTGTTGACCAAATGGCATCTTAGTGGGTAATGTTTTGCAATTATACTCTATCTCATTGGATAAATATTAATTGCATTGCATCTTGTAGGTGGTTGCAATATTCAGCAGAGGTGGTTGCAACATTCCATAGCCCATCAGGTTATCACCCTCATGGTGGTAGGTTATCATCTCACAAGCCCGACAGGAGGTATGGGCCCCAGTTCACAGCAGGAACATTCCAGAATTGAGGTATACCTTACTCTTCATTCTTAAGCCAACTTTGGCTTTTGTTTCCAGATTGTACATACAGGGGGTTTATCCACTTGGAGTACTTGAGATGTGCGACCTACTAAATGTGTGTGCCTATGTGAGAGTGAGATTGTGCCTCAGAAATTCTTGAGAGTGGAGTTAATATGTAGAGGGGGAACTTGGTGAGGATTAGAGGAGGGAGCATTGGACCCGTAGAGAGTGGACGAAGGGTGAGAATCCGAGGAAGATGAAGTGTGAGCCCTCATATTATTTAGGATTATCTGAAACACCAAGGAAAACTTGCTGGAATTTGTACTATGTTGTTTAATCACTGTTAGAGTGGTGAGATCTACTAGCACTGGTCTCTCCCTTGCAATTTATTGTTGTCCAGAATCTGTTGAACTGTTGATCTCTTGATCAATATGCTGCTGGTGTTGATCTCTTGTCCAGCAGGTTACTCTTTCGGTAAATAGCAGGATATTCAGTTGATCCTTTATGGATATGTGCTAAATGTTATTTTGCTGCCATAGGGCTGTCAGCTTTCTTGAGTTGATGAGTTGGTTGATATTCCTTTCGTGGCATCTGTTTTTTAATGCCAATAGGTCATGCCCAATTTTTGGTTCATTTACCCAGATGCTTTGATTCTCTACTCTATTTGTACCACGGGTGACTGAACTGTTTGTCCTCCCGTTTTGCGCGCTGCGGATTGTGATTCGTACTTTACTGGTATACACTACCACCAGATTCATTCAGCAGGTCATGAGACTTAACCATCTTGTGCGGCTTATGTGCTTTGGTTTTCAAGATTCAAGATAGCTGAGCCAGATTATGTC
Source organism: Vaccinium myrtillus (assembly GCA_016920895.1). Classification (NCBI taxonomy): domain Eukaryota; kingdom Viridiplantae; phylum Streptophyta; class Magnoliopsida; order Ericales; family Ericaceae; genus Vaccinium; species Vaccinium myrtillus. The sequence continues at coordinate 21,781,339 of CM029278.1, read as the reverse complement.
CATGGAGTCATCGCTGTGGAGTATTCACCTAATTATTTGCAGAGTTCTGGTCCATCTTGCTAGATGGATTAGAAACTATTTTGGTTTTATGTTTGCTTATAGGTCCTTGTATTAGACCTTGTATAGCCATGTTCCCTCAATTCCCCATGTAACCTCTTGGTTTCCCCATATTTTCCATTTTGGTAGTAGGTTAGCTTTTCTTTTTCTTTCTTTTGTTTCGTCCTCCTGGGGTATGCCCCTTGTAGGCTGTATATCCGCTTAGCCCCTTTTATTTTCATGCTAATTTACCCCAAAAAATGTATTCAATGCTGCTATTCAATACTGCATTTATGTGGTAGTGCCATATATAGCTTCAGTGTAAGAGTTTGTATACTAAGTAGTGCGTGTAGCATTCCTGAATCTAATTATGAAAGACTAAATCTAATTATGCACACCAGACTTCTAGTTGCAAACTTACAAATAAAAGCATAAACACTTGTGTGTTACATCTTTATGTACATAATTAACATGTGTGTGTGGGTGTGTGGTATAGCACAAAGATTAAAGAAGTGAAGGTAGAGTGGAGAGAGAATAGTACCTTATAAGGAGCAGTAACATTGACAATAGGAGACGGCAGCGTTTCAGTTTCGGGCGAAGCCTCGATGCCCGAAGCGAGTTTTGGCATAAACAAGTCATCAGTGTTGAGTGAAGGCTTGCTTTTGAAATTAGGGTTCACTGGAAATTGAGCACCGATTATGCTGTCAATGCAACATAGTGTCTGAAAAGAACGACGTCTTAGGGGATGGGATGAAGAAGAGGAAAAGAGGGGAGGAAATGAAGAAGATGTTATCGGTAATTGCAAATGTGTGGCCATCTTAGCCGGCGGGTGCCTCCAGGCTCCAGTTACGGTGCTTTCGCGAGAGAGAGAGAGAGAGAGAGAGAGAGAGAGAGAGAGATTGGATTGTGGTGGCCCGGGTGGGCAATGGCTACCGGGTTTGGGTGGAAGTTAATTGATACTGTATTGTTTTTTTTTTTTTGATCTGGATTAATTGATATTGTTTGGTCGCTTGGGTATTGTTTTTTTTTTTTTGATCTGGATTAATTGATATTGTTTGGTCGCTTGGGTATTGTTTTTTTTTTTTTGATCTGGATTAATTGATATTGTTTGGTCGCTTGGGTTTTGGTTTTTGTTTTGGTTTTTGACAATGATTGAAGAAAAAAAGAAAGGGTATTTACAGGCACATCCCCTACACAAAACTTAATTGCCCCGCTCACCCCTTACACGAGATTTGCCTACGGGGACACCCTTTCATTAAATTTTCATTTTCACGTCCACCCCTTCCGTGAAGGTTCCGTCTGGTTCTGTTTGAGATTTGACCTAAAATCTTTGAAAAGTGATCTAACTTTCCATCCTTGCCCTTCCATATCTCTACTTAATCTACTTAGTCTTCCCCCCAAAACCCAAAAACGTGAAAACCCTAAATTCCCATTTCTCCCGTCGTCTTCCCTCGTCATTTTCCCTTCCTCTCTCTCTCTCGCTCTTTATCGTCTCTCTCTCTGTACTTGTATCCAACAAAACCCTAACCCTGTTTGTTCTTTCTCTTTGTCTCTCTTCACTCTTTGTCTCTCTTCACCATTGTCGGAGAATGTCATCTGATTCAAGTTCGAGCAACCCACTACGTGGTGTGAAATGTGGCTATGGAGAAAGGGCTCCACTAAGAACAGCCTTAACTGAATCGAATGTGGGTAGGAGATTCCTAGGATGTGTCAACTACAAGGTGAGTTAATTCTATTACATTTTAAAAATTTTGAATTTTTTAAATCTTTTTGTAACCCTTAATGATGTATTTCTCTGTAACCGTTGATGATTTTCTCCCTAACCCGTGAATGATGTGTACACTTGGGCTTGGAATTTTTTTTTCTTTTTTTTTTTTTTTGTTATTAGGCTGAGACCGGCTGCAACTTTTTTGAATGGGTTGACCCAAAACCATGTCCAGAGGGAAGGAATTTGGGATCTGGATTGTGAAGAAGAAAATCGAGTTGGAGAAAGAAAATGTTGAATTGAAGGCCAAAATTAGAGAGTTCAAACTGAGGGAGGAATGGTTGTCTGTGAAGTTGAACTCCATGTACAGAAATATGAAGGAGATGGAAGATGAGCATGCATTAAAAATGAAAGAGTGGAAGAACAAGTTCGATTGGAATGAATTGGAGATGGAGGAATTGAGGCTGCAGGTGAACCAGCTCGAAGAAACAAATGTTGGTTTGACGATGCAGGTGCAACAAGACATGGGTTTGAGCAAGAAGAACAAAGAAATGAAGGAGGAGGTTCAGTTTGCCAGATTTAAGGTGAATGTGTTGACTGCAATTGTGGTGGTTTGCATTGTTGTCATGTGTGTTGTTGTTTCATTGCCTGGTAAAGGAGTGTTGAAGAATAAGATGTTGGCATTACCCTAAGTTGTGTTGCACGTTCCATTTAGTTTATTAGGTCTGTATTTTTTGGCCACTACCTCAATTGTGGCTTTTTGTAAATATGGTACTCTAACTCCAATTTGGGAATGGGAATGGGAATGGGAATGGTAATGGTTGTTGATTGTAATCCTAATGTCTCCTGCTATTTTATGTAATTGGTTTGTGTTTGTTAGCTACCATTACCACTATGGGAATGGGAATGGTTTGTGTCTGGCCACTTATAGGAATGGCAATTACAGTAAGGGCCATGACAAATTTTAGTCCAAAATTTTCCAAAACTATTACCTGAGCAAAATCTGTCAAAAACACGTAGCAATTCTCATATGCTTAATAGTCCACTTCTGCAAATACTTCTCCAATATAGCTTGACATTGTCCCAAACACTTGTTCATCAGTTCCCATTACTTAAGAATTACACTTGTGCAAATTGTCCACATCAAAAAGATATCACAGTGGACAATATGACAAGTGCACACATAATTACAACCACTTATGTAAATACAAAGTTTTTTGACCTTTCCCAAGCCCACAAAAATTGCAACCATTTCTGCAAATACAAAGTCTTTGACCTATCTATGATTATCTGAAGGCCACAAAAAAATCACAACTAATGTCATAATCTATTGAGTAGATCCCTTAGTGGTTCCACTGGTCACTTGAGATGAGAATACACCTTCTCCTATACTTGCTATCTTCCAGGCCTGTTGAGACCCACCACCATTTGCACTTAGCCATGACACGGTTCTTCCTCCTCTTGGCATGGTTGATGCACCATCAAGCTTTGAAAGTGCAGTAGCAGGTGGACCACTAACAGCACCACCAGTTTGGACAGTAGCCACTCCAGTTTTTGCACCTGTTACTGACAAGGAACTGTTTTAGCTACAAAACAAAGCAACTATGAGAACACATTTAACTTCATTTTGAAGAACACCTGTTGCAGCAACACGTCGAAACAGCCCTTGAACCACATGATACCTTTGAACCACGAGTTGCCTTTAAAACCCCACCTGTTATGTTTCAATGACAGTCACAACACATTTCACTTCAAAGTTCTAAAAGTACATACAGAAAGCAATTGCCTTAATCACAAAACAAAGTAAAGCACAATTTTCATGATCTTCCAATTACAATCAGTACATGCACAAGGATATACCTCCAGTTGTCCTTCCTCTTGCACCAATTACAGCACTTGCATTTCCCCTTCCCCTACCACCAACTATAATATTTCCCCTTCCCCTTGCACCAACTATAATACTTCCCCTTCCCCTACCACCAACTATACCATTTCCACTTCCCCTTCCCCTTGCACTAGTTGTTGCCCTGCCACCAATTACTCCTCTGTTCAGAAGTGCTCTAGATCTGGTCCACCTTGGCTGCAACACAACAGAAAACAAAGTAAAGCACAAAACAAAGATAAGTTACAAACTTTAAAAAACCAAATCTTTCAACAAAGTGATGAATAATGTCACCTCTGTGCCCTCCCCAACCTCTGTGTCGTTCCCAACCTCTGTGCTTTTAGAAGACTGAGTAGGTTGACCAACCTCACCTCTGCATGTTCTAGCATTATGTCCAGGTTGCTTGCATTTTTTGCACTTTATCTCTCTTCTCACCCTAACTGTACTTGCATTTGGCTCCTCTTCACCTCTTCTCCTTGCCTTTTTTGGTCTCCCGGCCTTTCTTCTATAAGGTGGAGGCATAATGTCATCATATTCAGTATGGAGCCACATGGATTTATCAGGGATTGGGTTGATGAGATGGGCCCAAGTCTTCCTAAATGTTTCTGTGAGGTAGTATGGGGAAATGAAATCCTCAGGTTTTCTTCTATCCTTTATCATTGCTGCACATGCATGGCTACATGGTATTCCTGTCACATTCCATTTCCTACATGTGCATGTAGAAACACTTGTGTCCACTATGAAAGACTTGTAAGGTGAGCTTATTTCAAACTTGTGTGGTGAACAATAAATGATAGAAAATTCCATTGCATATGACTTTTCACTCTCCAATTTTTTGCATATGTTAGGGCATATGTTTGATTTGAAAGTGCTTCCAAATTTGGTCATCTCAACATACCTTTGCATAATGTACCTCCTCAGACCTTCCATCATGGTCAGAATGGGTTGGTCTCTCACCTTTTTGATGGCACTGTTAAAGCCCTCACTGAGGTTGTTCACCATTCTGTTGGTTTTGGCTCTTGGACTATAATAACACCTTGCCCAATTCTTAGGTGGCTCCTGAATCAACCAATCATGTGCCTCTGGCGAAAGTGCCAATAGCTGTCTCATATTGGCTTGATACTTAGGAACAGTATAAGCACTTGCCGCCCCCCATATAAGGTCTTTCAACTCCTTCCCTTTGTGCAACTTCTGAAAGTTAGCATACATATGTCTCATGCAATATCTGTGCTCCACCCCAGGAAACAACATTTCCATAGACTCAGTAAGGCCCTGCATATGAATCAACGTGGATAAATCAGACAACATGGCAGCAAAAATGGCATAAATATGTGCTAAATTACATATAAACAATTGCCTTTTGTCTGTCAGAAATAAAAATCCATCCTTTTTCCTCAGGCTTGCCAATATAATCTGTCAGAAGCTCCAAAAACCAAGTCCAACTGCTCTTCAATTCAGACTCCACTACAGCCACTGCAATAGGGTACATCTGGTTGTTATCATCTCTCTCAACAGCATGCATCAACTGCCCCCCAAATGGACCTTTTAAGAAGCAAGCATCCAAACCTATAATGGGCCTACAATTTTCAACAAATCCTTTGGCCTGAGCTTCATAACAAATGAACACCCTCTGGAAAAAAGGGTTTCTGTCTACCCAAGGTCTATCAACAAGAAGTTTTGCACAACTCCCAGGGTTCTCTTTTCTTATCATCTCACAATAGTCCCATAATCTATGGTATTGTTCACCATATACCCCATCCACAATCTCTAAAGCCTTTCTCTTAGCCCTATATATTTGCATCTCAGAAACATCCAACTTCCACTTCCTCCTAACATCACTTTGCATTGCTGTCACTTTCCAATTAGGGCCATCATTTACCTGATCCACATACTTTTGGGCTAACCACTGTGCAGATGCCCACTTATTGTGGTATATTCTAGGACAGGTATGTTCTCCATTTAGCTTTTTAATTTGGTAAGCTGTTGATTTACCAACCCTAGATGCATGAAGTCTCCATTCACAGCGTTATTGTACTTCATATTTGCACTTGACAGTTACCCTCCTTCCTTCATTTTTTAGGTACTTGTACTCACTTCCATTTCTAAGGTTAAACTCCTTTAAAAATGTCCTAAATACCTTCACATTAGGGAACAACATCCCTTCCACCAGTTTAGGATTTTTCGTATCCCTTTCTTCATCGAACTCTGGGAATTTGACCTTCTTTTTTCCCTTCCTTTTGGTTTGGACATCCTCATCTGACAAACTAGCTATACTAACATTGTCATTACTATTGTAACTTCCCTCATCCTCACCAGCTGTCACACCTTTTCCACCCTCATCCACACACTCATTCTCTGCATTTTGTATTTCCTTAGTCTCATACTCTTCATCATCATCATAGTCATCTGATGCATCTCTTAAACCACTGATGTCCCTGTCCTCACTATCCTCACTGTCACTAACACCACTCCCACTATCAGCACTATCACCACTGTTAGGAGTATCAGTAATCTCCCCTTCCATCATCTCCATCTCCTCCCTAGTACACCCAAGCTCCTCCTCATCACTGCCTTGAACATCAGGATTTTTAACCAATATGTCAATCACCCTACCATGACCCTCAAGATAAACAAACATTACTCCCAAATCTGTATTGCTTTTAATCTCAAGTAACCCATCCTCCATCCTACGATAGTCACTAAATCTGTGTACAAAAACTCATAAGGGATCACTCTACAATAACCCACTGACCAATCAATGTAACTGTTGATTGGGTTTCCCACAAATTTTCCACCATATCTAATATTGAGGGTAACCCTACCATCATCAGGCCAATTCCCAATCTTCAGGCAATATTAAACAAAAGAAACAATAAACAAAAGTGGGTCAGTGTAAAGTTATTAGGGGGGCCACCATTACAAAAGAAAACAGTAAACAAGACAGGGGAGAGGACCACAAAACCACAAAAGATACTTCTGCAATTGTTTTTTTCTTTTTCTTTTTTTGAAAACTACCACACGTGATACAGTAAACGACAATGGCTGAGGGGACCAACCGACAATATTTTGTTGAACTTTTCAAAAGGGCATAAAGTATTGCAAAGACCATAAACTATACATACGCATATAGAGATAGAAACACCATGCAGAATTCCAAAAACCCTATTTTTGAAACTCTGAGAAACACTATTTCTTCAGCAATCATTGATCTAAAAAGCCCTAATTTTTAAACTTTGACAAAACCCTAAATTGCTCGTTGAAACGGAAATCAAATGACAATGTACTTACCTGGGCCATGTGATCAAAATCGTCTGGCATATCGCCTTCAATTCGTACAGAAAGTAACCCACGATCGTGCGGCTTCAAATGCTACCCATGTCACTGTTACGACTTAGATTTCAGGCGTTGTGTAGTAGTCGGTGAGAGAGAGAGAGAGAGAGAGAGAGAGAGAGAGAGAAGTATTCGGTGTGTGTGTGTGTGTGTGTGTGTGTGTGAGAGAGAGAGAGAGAGAGAGAGAGAGATGTTTAGGGTTACGGTGTAAGAGAGAGAGAGAGAGAGAGAGAGAGAGAGAGAGAGAGAGAGAGAAGAAGAAGAAGAAGAAGAAGAAGAAGAAGAAGAAGAAGAAGAAGAAGAAGAAGAAGTGGTGGAATGGGGATGATTTCGCCCAAGTGTGGTATATATACATCAGGGTATAACAGTCTTTTCGTTCGCTCCGTTAACAGAGTTAGGCCCCCCTCTGAAGAAAGTTTATTGAAGGGGTGTCCCCGTAGGCAAATTTTGTGTAGGGGGTGAGCGAGACAATTAAGTTTTGCGTAGGGTGTGTGCCTGTAAATACCCCAAAAAATAAGGGTCATACGGAGTAATTTTTTTTTGCCCAAAAAAAGAAGAAATTTATTAACTCGATAAGGGTAAATCGAGAGAGGAGGGGGAAAAGGAGGGGAATGGGGAGGGGGGAAAGGGTCAACATAAAGTTGAGAACCCAAACATCAAACGGGCTAGGCCCGAGCAATCTGTGGGCAAAGCCCAATAACAATCTTAAGGGTCAAAGCCCAGTCAACAAAAGACAAGATTCAGCCCAAAATCACAAGTCTAAACAGCAAACCCTAACTCCAACAATGAAACCATCCCGCAGACCAAGTCGCCGACCACCACGCACGACGCCGACCACCAAGACAAGCACAAACCAAAGGCGAACCGAACGGAAACCCAGCCGCCGTGCATCCCACACATTCCGGCATCTCAAAACTACCAAGGATCGCGATTAACCCCCATGAAAGATAGCCGAAAACACCGAAACCAGGACACTAAACGGCGACGAAGCCTCCATGAAGAATGCCGCCACAAACACGAGCCACAAACCACGACGACAAAGCGACCCCACGCCGTTAGGCATAACCGAAACCACTCAGGAGTGGAGTGGCAGGGGAGATCTCAACCACGCGAACCTCAGAAACCGAGCCAGCCACATTGTTAGGCAAACCGGACGCTCCAAGTGAGATGACCGGCGGAGGATGGGGAAGCAGAGGAAAGCGCAGAGGAGAAGAGCGACCAGAAAATGGGAGAGAGAAGCCAACGTGGAGAGGGAGGAGAGCCCGGGGGGAGGAGGGAAGGAGGAGCCTCCCCCCTGGCGGCGGATCTGAGATTTGTTTCTAGAGAGAGAGAGAGAGAGAGAGAGAGAGAGAGAGAGAGAGAGAGAGAGGAGAGGAAAGGTGATAAGGGTCATATTGACAAGAGTTAGGGAGAGAAATGAAAATAATGGTTAAAAATAGGATAATGATTAGAGAGAAATTGAAGTAATGATTAAGAAATAATTGAGAATATCGGTCTCAAAATCTAAAACCAACAAGGTGAATGGGCCTAAATTTGACTAGGTCCATAAGGATATGATGATAGTAAGGTTATCTCCAATTGCATGCAAAAAGTTTACAAACTTTTGCTAGTTTTAAATATTTGAAGGCTCAAATTTGGTTTTTGGTTAGGAGGTTGGTAAGTTTGGTGCATGATATCAAGACTTTGAGCAGGAATTTTCAAGTTTGCTCCTTTTCTTTTGCCCATCGTACTTGTAATTTAGTAGCTCATGAGTTGGCAAGGCGTGGTTCTATTGGTGTGGGTTCTAGTCTTTGGACTGATACTCCACCGTCGTGGCTTTTGCATCCCTTATTTATGGATGAGTCTCGGTCTTAATGTACTCTCTGGTTTCTATGGAATTATAATATCATCTGTTATCGTTTGACAAAAAAAAAAAAAAATTTGGTTATTCAATTTTGAGTTTGACTTTTGCAAGTTTTACAAAAATCAAAATTAGTTGACCTCACATACAAAAGTTACTTCTATTGGTAAGTGGATCAATTCAGTGGCTGTGTATTTAACAATGTTGGTCACTTAATGGATTTTAACAAATACTCTTCACTTTCAATTATTTCACTGGAATGTCATTTGCTATAAACCATTTGATTGAGAAGAATAAAATTGACTATTGCATTTGAATTTTTGCCAACTCATTTTGATTATGCAATTGTTTTGGTTGAGATTGCGAACTTTAGCCATGAGCTAAATAGATAATCAAAACTGATTGTGGAGTGTTTAAGTTGTTCAAATTTAATTATACCATTGTTTATACCCTAACCACCTTATATATTCACCTATAATTTCTTAAATGGCTCCCAAAATGGCTCCTAATATTGTAGTAAACAATTTGTTCATTTTGGTCTTTAGTGGACTCTCTAAATAGTAAATTTTTAAGAATGGTTTCACATTCAGTAATGCTAGAGAGCCTCATAATTAATGAGTTTTTAAAGTGGAACCATTGTTTTAAAATAGAGATTTATGTTTATTTATACACTATCACTATTCCACCCCTCTTAAAAAAATTGTAAATATCTTTAAGCTCGAGTCCCTAAAAATATTGAATATGGATCTTACTTGATAGATCTCAATTAGTTCTATTATAAAAAAAAATTCAAAATCATGAAACACGTTATGAATAAAGAGATATATACAATTTAAAACATGACTCGAATGTCGAAAATGGACCAAAAAACATGAATGGATGGAATATTTTTTATAAGTTTTATTTCCTCAAAATAGCTAATGGTTTCACTAGTAGTTCATTGGAGCACATACATGCTCCTAAATTAGACCCTTAGGATTTAAAATTGAAATCATTTTTGCTTGGACACACGACCCACTTTTGGAGCTAATTTTGATGATGGGGTATTGGACATGCTCTTGAGCAAGTGCAAGAGAATAGGTTAATTTTGAGCAAAAATGTCACTGAACAATGCAATGTCACGCCCTCAATTTTCAACATAAATAAATATTTTCTCAAAGAAATATCTCAATATAGTGCACATATCAATCCAAAGTTACCTCACACCTTTTGAATTGATACTAAATAACAGATCTACATTTGGTACACCCACACGACAATATCATAACTTCACATTAACACACTATTTGTTTTGTTCCTCCATTTCCAAGTATTCAATTAAACACACTTTTCAACATAAAATACTTGAGGGACTTAGATCCCTTAACCGAGTTCCATCGGCCTCGATATCCTTGCCTAGGGACACTCCACATGGTGGCCTAGTAATCGCGATATCATTACCATTCATCTACTCAAACATTTAAGTCACCTCATTTGAGTTCATCAAACGTGTCCATTAACTCACACCGATCAATATCATGTATCCAATAAGCATTTTATATCAAGCGTCAGTCACATGTTAAAGCAGTTTAGAGGGGTCTAACATATCCCAAGTATCCATGTATCTCACATGTGTGCACGTATCCCTCACATATTTATACACCTGACAATACCCATGTACCCAATAAATACCTCAACCAATGTCTCACCGTGTCCCACAATTACCCATGTGTCCCTTGAGTATCTAAGCATTTCCCAGGTGTCCATGTGTATTCCACACGTGTCCACATCTAATCAATATGTGTCCTCGTACCCCACAAGTACCCACGTGTGCTACAAGCTTGCATTTATTCAACAAGACCACACCATGCCACAAATACCCACGCGCTCAATAAGTACATCAATAATTGTCCCATCATGTCCCACACATACCCAAGCATCCTATCGGTGTTTAAATGTTTTCCAAGTGTCCTTGTGTGCTCCACTCAAATCCATGTGTCCTATGATTTCTTAACAAGTACATCCTGTGTCCCTCACTCGCCCTCTATCTATTCCATAAGTGTCCAATGACGCATTAGATCCATCTCATTCGCCAGTTTAATGTTTTGGGTTTTAAGAACCCTTTATCGTTTTCTTTCATGTCTCATGAGTTTTGTAGAGTTCTTTCTAATGACTCACCGAGTGTTGGTTCGCGTATCTAACGTGATTTCTGTATCATTAACCACCTACATCCTTCCATCTAACCACATGTACATCCGTTTCATTTCCAGTCAAGTCAAGGATTCCTTTAGCACTACATTCTCTACGTGTTCCAATGGATGTTTAACACTAATCAATTTCAACAATCAGGTGTTCATTTTAAGTCATTTGTGTGACAAGGGAAGTCTAGGTATGACTACACGTGTTCAACGCGAAACGGGGCAACAAGGGCCAAACATGTACCAAAGAATAAGCCTGAACGAAAACAAAAATAGGGTCACAAACTATCAAAACCGCGCGAGCGAAAATTTCAGAAACACAGATTTTCGACATATTTTCCAGATTCTCCCTTAAGGATGAAATTTCAACCAAAAATTCAAAATTGAAGCTCAAACCCATATTTTTTTGGTACAAAAAAACTAATAAGCTTGAAAGAAGGTAGATACATCAATTTAATCATAGATTCATCAATCAATTTCATAGATCAATGGATTTGAAATCATAACTCAAGGTCAATTGGGTTCCTCGACTAAATTAATAAGGAAACATACTTTACTTGGGAGATTTCACTACTACACACATAAACACTTAACAATCAAGTGAGAAACCCCTACCTCAAGATGTTTAAGCTCTAAACCAAGTGTTTGATCAAATCCTAACCTCTCAAGCTTTGCTCCCCACCGAAAATGGCCATTCCCAAGCTCCCTCACGCAAATTTCGAGCTCCAATGGTGTGACTACAATGTATTATGAATGGATCTATGAGTATTTTGAGAGAGAGAGAGAGAGAGATAAATTTGGGTGGAAATGTGAGAGAAAATTTGAGAGAGAGAGGAGGAGGAGGATGGCCCGCCTAGATGAGGGGAGGGGGATAAAATGATTTCTCTCTCTTCCTCTTTCCTTTTATACTCCAAATGCCCTAATTACACCTTACACCCTGCAACTTCCAAATGTTTTACATGTTAGCCCCAACCCAAATGTGTTTGCATGGCTGTCTGATGTACTTCTTTAAATGTAGCTTTGTTCCATAGCATATCTGCTTGCATCAACATGCATTTGCCCCGAAGAACTATGCTGGTATGATCCCTGCAATAGGGTACGTAGGCAGCTCATCGAGCATGACCACGTGATTTGAATGTTTGTGTTTGTGGCTTTGAAAATTCATGGGCGGCAGGTTAGGTTGTCTTTGTCTTTGACCACACTCGCATCAAATCATTGATGTCAAGTCTCGTCAAAGAAGGGCAACTGTAGATACCCCAATTTGAACCCATGAAAATCCTTGGCATTCCCGATGATGCAAATGGACCAACAAAACACATTGGAGTTTGTGTAAGTGCTTGAAAATCCCTCCAAAACCTCTTCAAAATAAACCCTATCTTGCACCACCTTCTATTACATTCAAAACCCTCTTTATCGATATATAATACGTCCCAATCCATTTTGAAATGAGGGAGTTGCGCGCGTTTTACTAAAATGACTTGTTTTCCCAATCTCTTAAAGGTAAAATGGACATGGATTTTGATGTAAAAATCATCTTGGGTTCAAACCACTTGGGCTAGAAAGTAGACTCAACTACCTTTCCAACTATTCAAACCACGCACAAAATGGAGTTTGGTAGCATCCGGAGCGACCCCGCGAAGCTTGGTATGTTGTGCAGGCCCAAACCATGGTGCTTTGGGCATCCAAACTTGCTTTCGGCGCCCAAAGGGGCTTCAAGTAAGTAATTTTCAGCTGGTTTTCTGATAAAATCATGGCTTCCTCTACCCCAGGCCACGTTTTTCCATTCAAAACTCCCCCCATCACTACATCCCTCCAAAATTTGAGTTCAAATTGCATTTTTCCTCTCTTACTCACCCTAAACTACCCATTTCACTCTATAAATACCCCCATGTCTTAATTTGATGATGATCAACCAACCATCAAACGATAGCCAAAACTTTGCCAAAATCATTCCAGAATCAGTCACTATCCACCTCAAAAATCCAAACCCAAACCTTCAAACACCATAAACCCACTTTTCAACCTCCATCAAAGCCAAAAACTCATACTTGATATGTAGAAATCCTAATTGATACCAAAGTCCAGCCCCACTGACCTTAGAAAGTCATTCCAAAGCACCTCAATCTCTCTACTTCACTTTGATCCAACCATCCAAGAATAAACCAAGCTCCAAAGGTAGTAAATCTACCAAAATGTGTTGAAAAAGGCCCCCCCTGAGGGAAACCTCCAAGCTCTTGCTGGTTTTCGATACCCGTGGAGGGTTTGGAAGGGTTAAGTGTGTAACAAAAGAGCTCAAAGCTCAGCACCTGAAAAGCCCGTTTGGGCACCTGAAAAGCCCGTTTGGGCACCTGAAAAGCCCGTTTGGGCACCCAAAGCATCCCCCTTGGGATGCCCAAACCATCTCTCTCTCATCACTAGTTTTTGTTTCTAATCAGTTCCTTTTTTGTTTAAAGTCATTTCTAACATGTTTTGGGGACTAGAAAACAAGTTGTGTAGCCTATGTGCATTTCAAAATGAAGCCTAAAGTGTGTTTAAAAGCTTGATCATACTTTTGAGTGAATGTTTTGGGCTTGACATCAATCAAATAATGAACTTTCAGTCATTTCATGCAAGGAATAAAGCAAACAAGAGGATAAAAGCGGTTTAGCTAGGCTGCCTGAACCAGCCTCTTTGGGCGCCCGAAGCATCCCTTTGGGCCCCCAAAGAGTCCCCCTTTGGCCTCACCTAGTTAGGCCTATTTCATTCCATTCTTATTCAAAATCATTCAAATAGTACTCATAGTCCTAAAAAGCTTCATTCCTTGTTTGAAATCAGTTTTAAACTCTCCGTTTGACCTTTAAATGTGTCAAAATCACGACTTACAAGCTTGATCTATCTTTTAAACTTGATTTTTGTGAGAAAACTTAGATAACAGAAGCTTGAGGATCATTTTAAGCAAAGATAAAGAGGAAACAAAGGTCAACAGAGTGTTTAGGATGTGAGCCCAAAGTAGTTCCGGGAGCCTAAAGCAGTTGCTTTGGGCACCCAAAGAGCTTCCAGAGGCGCAAATTATTTTTCGTGTAGGAACATTCAAAAGTTGTTCTTGGTCTTTTACTACCATTTTGCTATGCTTATTTATTGTCCTTCATGTCATTCATTATCATCATTTGGTATACATTACATGCATCACAAGTATCCACGGCATTCGTCATGGTTTATGCTTATGTCTATATGCTCTCTTTCTTGTTTTGTGAACGAAGTCTATGAAGTCAATGTTTTCATAATCCCTTAAACATTTAGTAGAGACCGGACATTGTGCAAGGCGAGAGGGGTGGCTTAAAAACCTTCCCCTCTCGTAACTTAGCTCCTAAATGCGAGAAACCATGGTAACGACGGGCCGGTAAAAACCTTTTCTAAAACAAAGGCAAAAGAGTCATTTTTCAAACCGATTTCTCGGGTACGGTCCTTAAACCCGGGTGGCGACTCCAAAAATCAAATACTATTTTCGAAACTCGAGATCTTTTTCCCGGGGTGTTCACACATATTCTACTAGGTAAAATACCTGAAAATACCCTTTACCTTTTCTGTTGCACTTTGTAGACACCCCAATCCGGGCCGTTGAAATTCTTCAACTTCCCCGAGGATGAGAATGCCTAACATGAGCACACGAGGCTTGATTGAGGACTTGAGGATTCAGCAAAAACCCTTCATAAACTTACCAAAGCCCCTTTGAAACCCTAGGAACAACCCCAAAACCCTAAAACATCAGCACCTGGACTTTACCACCTGCACCTGGATTCACCAATTCCAGGCGCCTAGAGGGAGTCCTGGCGCCTGGACTACCTATTACAGGCGCCTGCACTGAGTCCAGGCTCCTGGACTTGCAGAGTGCAGGCGCCTGGAGTTCAACCCAGGTTGCATATGGTTGAGGGAAAATGAGCGGGAGGATCACTTAAACAGGATTTTTTGCAGCATTCTGTTAGAGCTTAGTGGAGGGATGATCATTTCCCTATCTAGGTCCCCTGCTTGACCCTTAGGCCCATCCAATGGCCCCTTTTGGACCTTTATTTGCCTATATAAACCCACTCCCCTCTCCATTTGAGGGGATGATCAAGCTCCCTCACTTTCTTACTGTTATGCAATAGAAATATTTCCAGAACCTCCATCCTCAGTAAATTCTCCATTGTTTCAACCATGTCTAGTTCACAAACCCACTTTATACCACTCAAAATCTTGACATTCCAACCTTCCATCCCTAAACTCAATTAAAACCTGAGAAATCAGTTTGTTTCTGTTCCAAAGACCCATCTTAGCTTACATAGCCACCAGAAAACAACCAAACTTCCCTCCAAAAGTCCACTAGACAAGCCACAAAAGGTATCTACCAAAAATGCTCAAATAGCCCCCCGAGGGGACACCGCCCAGTCCTTATTAGTCTCTCATACTGGTAAAGGGCTTGGGAAGGTCTTGAATATCACAAAAGGGGAGTTTTTCACTTGTGCCTGCACTGAGTACAAGCGCCTGACTCTTCCCTCCTCCTCCATGTTTTCTATTTTTCTTGCATTTTAATAAGTTTATTAGAGTCATTTACATGCATTTATCGGTAGTCAATCTCACTACATGATTTGAAATCTTCATTGGGTATTTAGGAATGTTTTTGTAAGCAAAAATCATGTGAAAAGGGGGAAAACTAAAAAAGAAAAGGGTGGGTTTGCATGTGTTCATCTCTGATCATTGGGGTTTAAGCAAGTACAAAGGGGGATTTCTCACCATTAAAGCATGTCATTAGTACTTTATTGTATCTTTAAGCCGTAAATACAAGTCAATCTCATTTTCTTCATTCCTAAGGCGTAAATTTATCTTTAACTCACTCATATGCATGATATAGTAGTGTAAATGGAAGGGGACAGATTATGATGCTTCATGTTTCTCTTATTTCAATATTTGAAATCGTCCAAAACCATGATGTCTTAAGTATAAAGTGTCTTTTATGACTTGATCTTGAAATTCATCCATTTCAAAGCATCACAAAGCATCACTGTGTACATGAGAAAGCAACCAGCAGAGTTAGTGTTCATTGCTAGATCAAGATCCAAGAGTTGGGAAAAGTGGTACTGAATCAAAGTCCAAGCGCCTGTAATCGACCACTCCATGCCCCCATTCTTGTTCCAGGCGCCTGGAATCACTAACCCCAGGCGCCTACACCTAGTCCAAGCGCCTGGACCAGCCTAATCCAGGTGCTCAGTTTACATTCCAGGTGTGATCTGTGATGAGGTTTCGGGTGTATGTTGGAGTCTTTTGGCATGGTTTGGGCATGTCTTAGCATGTTTCAGTGTTCACTGCATAGTTGTATACCACACATGACACTTAACACATGCATTCACATATATCATATTGATATTGTCAATGCATTTACGTGCTTTCGCATGAACTTGTGAATGAAGTCCGTTCAAACAACGCTTTCTAAAATCCCTCGTGCATTGAGTAGAGACCGGTGGTCACGCCTGGCGGGAGGGGTGCTTTAAATTCCTTCCCCTCTCGTAACCTAGCTCCCGGACCCGAGAAATCTCAATAAAAGCAGACCGGTGTAATATTTTCCATCTGAAGGGCAAAAGAGTAATTTTTAATAGGTTTCTCGGGTACGGTCCTCAAACCCGGGTGGCGACTCCCATTAATCAATCAAACCATTTTTCAAACCATTTTGTGAATTTCCGCGGGGTGTCAACACACTTGCTCGTAGGTCATCCCCAAGATGCTCTGTAAAGGGTGGAATCTAGGTATTGTACCAAGACAGGACCAAAAAATAGGGTGCAACAGCCTCAATAAAGAGGTGGGTATTTTGTCTTGATGAACAGTACCTCTTTATGAGGTACTCTGTGTTCAAGAACTGTTCATGAGGTATCTAAGTAATACATAATTTTTTCATACACGTTTCTCTCTCTTCCCATTCTCCTGCACATGTTTCTCCCTCTACAATGATGCCTAGAGCTTTGAAAAATATAGATAGTACTGTTGGAGCTTTGAAAGAGATGTGAGTAGCTAAAATGAAAAATATACACTATTTACAAGCAGTTTTTACTAAAATTTTGTCTAAGCTGTTGGGGATGCTCGTACTCTTCATTCGCATTCTCAATTCAAATACTCAACAACAAAACAGTTCTCCAAACCAAGTAGCAACAAAGGAAGAAGCCTGGCAATACAACAAACAAAACTATCAAAGAAAAGAGGAAACATGAAAATGAAACCTACGTAGAAGCAACAACCACCACAAAATAATAGCGTACAACAACCACCACAAAATAATAGCGTAAAAAATTCCATTGTCTTGGGATACCGTCACGTAGTGTCCCAACACCCTTATCCACACCATGTGGCGGTCCCTCACGACTATAAAATAATTGGTCCAAAAAATAAGCCTCTAATTGTGAAAAAATATTCGTTGACCTTAGGGTACCGTCACATGGTGTGACATCCTGACTTTTTCCTTAAAAAAAAAAAAAGATTCTAATACAAAAAATAAATATTAATTCTTTCTTTTTGCATTTCAAACTTCTTTCTAACAATTAAAAAAAAAAGAGAAACTTATCGTTCATTTGTTTTGAAAATTCTTCTGAACTCTAGTAACTTTGTGTGTGTGTGTGTGTGTGTGTGTGTGTGTGTGTGTTTATAATGTGGACCATGACTTTTGAATGTGTATTTGTGGGTATGAGTAATATAATTGGTTTCTTATTTTTTAAACATGGGTTCGAGTTATAATTCTGAATTTGAAGTTGGGATAAATTATGAATTTTCCCGATAGATAATTTATCATGCGAGATATTTTCAGGGCTGACTGTGTAATTAGATCAAATAGGATAGTGGGATAGTGGGATTGTACGCGGGTCAGTTATATGGGAATGGCAAGAGGTAGGATTTAGGGCATCTCTAGTGCACTACCTAAAATCACTACCTAAAGTGCCCTAACTAGTTAGCTAAGAAAAACCTCAAAAAATGGTCTCTAGTGCACAAAACTTGGCTCCCTAAAATCCTAGGTGGCACCCCTCACTACCTAAAGTGCCCTAAGTGACTACCTAAATTTGGGGAGGGACTTAAGGAGAGAGAAAGAGGAGAGAGATAGACAGAAAGAGGAGAGAGAAAGTTGCTTGCATTTATAAGTCATTGTTTTTTTGGTTTTGAGGCACACTTAAATGGGTCCCACATACACTTTAGGGAGTATTTTTAGGGAGCCCCATTAAAGTAAATTTTTTCTTAGCTAGCTAACTAAGTTCTTAGCAAACAAAATTGGGTCCCACATGTGCTTAGGTGTACACTTTAGGGAGCATTTTTTAGGTAGTGCACTAGAGATGGCCTTACTCCATGTATCACGTTAAGAGCGAGAGTTGTGGTTAAGTGAGAGAAAGGGGCGGCCATAAGAGATTAGAGAGATAGAGAGCAAGAAAGAGCTCGGCAGCGGAATTGGTTTTGGTGGTTAGTAACTCTGTCCCCCTTCTAAGAGCATCTCCAACCCATCCAAAATGAAGAATGGATGTGACATATGAAGGGAGGATTTTGTAATTTATGCCTCATTTTTCTCAAAAGGTTGTACTTTTTGAAGGAACCATTCTCCCTTTTGTTATGCCCATTCTTCAAATTTACTTTAGTTCTTCAAATAGTCCATTCTTCAAATTTACTTTGGTTCTTCAATTAAATCTCTAAAAAGGAGGATGGGTTCCTTCAAAGAGTACAACTTTTTGAGAAAAATGGAGCCTAAATTACAAAATCTCCCCTTAATATGTCACATTCATTCTTCATTGTGGAGGTTTGAAGATTGATTGGAGATGCTCTAATGGTTTCTTCTACACACATATAATATATATTACCGTTTATACGTATTTTCGTTTGTGGCATGCGGTGAGTGAAGCGGTGCATGTGAGTTCAATGATGATATAGCATATGAGGAGTAGCACTGAATGGTTTGCATGGGAAGAAAATGTGGTGATGGGGTAGGATTTTGGTATTTAAAATTAGTTATAAGGCTAGGTATTAAATTATCACTAGTATTGTTCAAGTATTAGACAAATTGCAGTGGGTATAACTCCACTCATAACTTTGTAGTAGTTATTTATGTTTTTATGTCAATACTTATGGTTCTATGTGTATCTTTCATTTGTGATTTGCGATTTAGAGTAGAGGACTATTATTACGCTTCACATTTGGTTGCCTTCTTTCTAACCCCAAGTACATGGTTAAGCATGTGATCGTTTTATTTGGATTCCTCTTGAGCCTATCGATTCTTGATAGATTCTTTTATTCATTGTGAAGGATAAATGTTATTCTTATTCTTGACCATTTATTAACGATTGACGTACCCTTTGGCATACAAGGTTAATTGAAAATACTTGTAGTTGATATTAATTTTCTTATTGTCCATTCATTGATTCCATGATATCTCCAGAATGTCATTTTTTTTGTGTGTTTAGGACTGTGTGTGTGTGTGTATTTGTGAAAGCCCAAGGGAAAGTCTTAGGCGCCATCTTGTGGTGACTTTGGTCACTAGGAAAAAGACTTGTGAAATACCCTGTGACTAGTGTTCAACGGATAGAGAAAAGACTTGTGAGGTAACACGTGACCCTATTCCAGATTTGCTTAGGGAAAAGTCTCAGGGGCCATCCTGAGGTGACTCTAAGTGCAGTGTTGGATTCAACGGGCTAAGCTCTAACGTGGCATTGGTTATTGCTTTAATGGTTCCCACACATAATTTGGTTGGACACATATTTATTGTTGTTCATCGATCTTAGATTCTTGGACAGGCTGATTGGTATAAATGCACGTTATTGTGAATCAAATCTTGCTTTTCTTATCGTTAATCAGTTATTCATTCCATTAATATCGCTTATTAAGTTACCAACCTTTGTTATTTGAAACCATTTTTTTGGAGCTCTCGCTTATCATTCGTTTATACGTATGCCACGTAGTATTCTTAACCCATAGCATGTTTAACTACTCACTGAATTTCCAGTTGACAAATTTATTCCACATTTTTTTCAGGTTAGTTCATGGAGCATTGTAGTGGACTCAATGGCATTGCCAGACCTGTCATTTGGACCTCTAGATTATTTACATTTCATTTCTTTTCTCGTGTCAAACAGCTTCCTCGTTTTTATGCATTGGCAGTGTCATTGTTTAATTTGGATTTTGGTGGATATTGGATATTGTGCTTAGTTTGCTACGAAAAAAATTATTGGTTTATGCAGTTTTTTTTTTGTTTCTTTTGAGTTGTTAAAATATTTTTATTTAGGCTTCGTCTTTCATGATTGTTATATGGTGTGAAATTAACTCTTAGATGGTTCCTCTAAGCCTATAAATAGGACCTTAAGTCTCTCATCTCAAGACACAACAAGAATTCCCAAGAAATCCTTGCTAAAAAAACCTTTGTTTTCCATTGTCTTGCTCTTGTAAAAACCCTTTCCTAACTCCAAAATTCCCCTTTGAAAATTAGCCACGAAAATCCCTAAAATATTAGTCTTAAGCTTACCTTCCAAAATTACCCAAAGCCTTGCCTTTAATCCAAGTATTTGAAGCATTAGTTAAATAAAGTGCTTTTCGCGGCGAACAGAGTTCATACTCGCCGAATTCGTGATTTTGAGGGGAGCATCTAGACGTTGATCAAAAGAAGTTCAGTCTTCGCCCTTTTATTAATTTTTGGTAATATTTCATTTCTCGAAATCTAGCCTCATGCATAGTTAATTTTATTTATTTTTCTTTGTTCCCTTTCCCGTAATTGTCTAAATCACTTTAAAATCTCTTTTAAAATCCCATAATTATGAGTAGAGACTAATCATTTTGATTAGCCGGGATGAGTGCATTTTTGAATAAAACCTTCTCATCCCGTAACTTAGCTCCCAAACCAAGATCACTCTGGTTACGACGGACCAGTAGTCTCGAATTTTGTACGTTGAATTCGGTTGCTTGGTTAACCTTAAAATCAAGTGGCGACTCTAACGAACGTGTGTTCTAGTACATTCAAGGTTTCTCGCGGAGGTCACGAGTGCCCACAAAGAGACAATTAGAACAAAAAAAAATTTAATTCAGTACTTAATCTGTTTTATCAAACAACTTTTCAGCTTAAAAAATTCAGTATTCAATTTTTAGTACTTAATTTTTCAGCTTTCAGCTTTCAGCTTTCAATTTTATCAAACAGCTCATATAGAGTACATATTTTTGTATCTTTTTAACACTTTATTCCATGTTAACTACACCAATGGAATATCCATGCACTAAAAAAACTAACTTACATTATTCTGTCATAGCAATACAAAAATGGGACTCATTTTTACACTTTTGTATCATATAACACTACATTTTTAACTCCACACCTGGAGATGCCCTAAACTGCACTCAATAGCTGCCATTTGAAACAACTGGAAATGCCATCTAGACAACTACGGAACACTTGATCATCCCGTATTAAATGGAAAGAAATTGTTTATTACACCATTGAAACAATTAGTCTATAGGCACACCCATTCGAACACACCCTAGTTGGGGCCCACCACTTAACTCCAAAAAAATTAAATATGAAAAGACGAGATGTATCACACTTTCTCTCCCTTCTAGTCACCGATCCTCCACCACCAAAGCCGCCATCACCAATGTCTCACCACTACAACCGCCACCCACCCTCTCTCTAGCACTCATCCCAAGCAACCGGTCCTCCACCACTGAAGCCACCACAACCGACGGCGTAGGACCACCGACGTCATCATAGTCAGAGGACCAAACACCACGGAAGCCATCCACCCTGACCACGATGCCACCACAGACGAACACCAACAGCCACTCCGCTTTTCCCGACTATCATCTCTTGCTTTATCACAAGGTGAGTCCCTAATTTATTGATTTTGCTCATATTTTTCTTTTTCTTGCTTCCACCTTACATGTTTTGAGTCATTGCAAACCCCAATTCGTTTGCCTTAATTTTTCAAAAACCCCCAAATCTCATATTAGGGTTTCAGTGAAATTAATATGCCCAAGGAAAGTTGGTAAGGATTATTTGAGTTCGACGAGTTGTATTGAGAGAGGGCTCAAATCACATTAATCTTCAAAAGTGTTGGTGAGCCTCCTTTTCCTCCTTACAGATTCAATGTGGTTATTTGTTGTTCGATGAAATTTTATGAAATTTGATTTTTCTTTTAGAAGGATTTTTTATATGTCAATAATTCCCAATTTCTGGTTATTAAGATGGTGCAGCAATGACATGAGACATATTGGTGGGAAGATGGAATTTAGATTACGAAACCAAAACATAGCTAACACTTTTCTTATGCCTTCACAAATCTCTCCTTAATGTTTTGATCCAAATACAACATAAAGAAACCATGAGCTACACCTTTTGCTGTGGGAAAACCAAAACAGTGAAAACACAGTTGTTTGGGATGAGTGCTAGAGAGAGGGGGCGGCGGCGGCAATGGTGAAAAGTTGGTGGTCAGATGGCGTTGGTGGTGGCAGCTCCGGTGGTGGAGGATCAGCAACTGTGAGAGAGAGAGAGAGAGAGAGATACATCTCGTCTTTTAAAAAAAAAATTGTTGGAGTTAAGTGGTGGGCCCCAACCAGCCTACGTGCACCGCCACATAAGCGAGTGTGGCTAGGGTGTGTTCGAGTGGGTGTGCATGTAGACTAATTGCCATTGAAAGGGGATTTTGTAACTATGACTTTGTAATTGTGAGGACCGCATTAAAACAAATTCCATTTTAGGCAAAGGGGAGCACAGTTGTTTGAAATTGATGATATGGGTGCGATGGGGCCTATTTTTAACAACCTAAGAGCAAATCCAATGGGGGATGGATATCCAGTTGCATTGCTATTATAGAACCAAAAAATGCAAATCATCAATCCAGTGCATAGCTATAATCAGTTGCACTCTTCAGTATGTGCCCATTACGATGTACTCCCACTCTTCAGTATTTCTCATTATTTGTCTTTTTCTTTTTTCTTTTGTTCTTTCCCCAAATTAAGATGTGTATTTTGTCGAGCCAAAAAATATATACTCCATTTTTTAAAATATATTTGAAAGCAATACAATTATACTGATTAAAAGATCTAATTGAGCTCTTTCAATTGGTGTATGTTTTTTTAAATGATTGATTATTGTATTTTTTTTATACTGATCTACCCGAATATTGATTATTGTATTTTTTTTAATCTATTAATGTAATGCTTTGAAATTGATTAATGAAATGTATTTTATTTAGCAGTGGAGGACAAAATATGTTTAAAAAAAAACGTAATTAAAAAATATTTCGGAATGGGGTTAAAATTTAGATCACTACGGGGTTAAAAATAACGTAGATAGTTGAATTGAGGTTGAAAACGTAATTAAAAGTGTGGTGGTGGGAAAATTAGTTAAATTTGGAACTGTTTGGTTCTATTTTAGAACCAAGCATTGGAGACTGAGTTGCATTTTAGCACCAAAAACCACTTTTTGGTGCCAAATTATAGCAATGGCTAGAGTCATTTTCCATTTAGCATTGGATTTGCTCTAACACTTGGATCCGGATCCTCTATGAGGATTTCTCTGTGAGGATCTTGTGAAGGTTTTGTTGTGGGCTTGACAACACACCAATAAAGAGATCCAACGACTCACAACCCTCTTCCTTGTTTCTAAATCAAAACGGCGCCGTTTCATGGGAAAAAAATGTGACGGAATGGCAAGCCACAAACGGCCGTTTTATTCTTCCGTTTCTTTGTTTTCTTTCGTGCTCAAATGCAGATAATCGGACACTAAAAATGGTTTTAAAGTTTTTGTCTCTTCTAGAGTTTGCTATGGATGAGTAAACATGAAATAACTGAATTCTTATTGTTTTTCATTATGTGTTGACTCCCAAATCTTGTTATTGAATTTCAGAAAAATCAACTTAGCTATTTTTTTTTTTTTGTCATTCGTCATTGCTAAAAAAAAAAACTTGACAAGGGGGAAAAATAGGGTAGACATTTGTTTTTTCCTCTCTTTTTTTTAATCAACTTGTTTATTAGTTTTTGCAAACAAATTCAACTTTTGGGAGTTCTTATGTCAAAGACATATCATACACACACACACACAAAAAAGTGCCAACAAAAGGAGTAAAATGGAAATTAATAGAGTAACCATTCCTATTAACAAGATTTCATCTTCTAATTTGATAATGAAATTCTCTTTTCCGGTAAAAAAAGAAGGAGAAGATTAACCATGGTCCTCGTTTTTTTACCCACTTTGGGTTTTCTTTTTGCCGTGCAGGAAGAAAACAAGAAATGGAAGAATAAAACTACCGTTAGTTGCTACCCTTCCATCACATTTTTTCTCAATAAAATGGCGCCGTTTTGATTTAGAAACAAGGAAAAGGGTTGTGAACCGTTGGCTCTCCTTTTTGGTGTGTTGTCAAGCCCATAGCAAAACCCTCACAAGACCCTCGCAGAGAAATCCTCATAGAGGATCCGGATCCCTAACACTTAGGGGACTAATAATAAAACAAAGAACATCTTCTGAGATTCCTTATGTTGGAAATTGTTTTAAATTAAGTACAATTATTCATTCAATATTGCACCGCATGTGAAGCTCTTTAATTGGATTCTTCTACCTCTATGAAAGAATCAAGTTCCAACCAATCTTCCAACTCCGTCAATAATTAATGATTCTAGTTCTAAAAATTAGGCACAGTTTTTTTTAAAAAATTTATCCGAAAATTTTGGGCACTCATTCAGTGGCGACTCCAGGAGTTCGGAAGTGTGGGGTCATCGCAGTAATGACAACTAAAAATTTTGTTCCAACAAAAATCACATTTAAAACTCAACCTAATAAACAAAAGATATCATCAAAAAACATAAAATAGTTTTCTCTGTTGTCAGATTTCACCACACACACACACACACACACACAAAAATCTACACAATCTTCTACAATTGCATTCAACGCGGTTTCGAGTTCTGAAATCGTTGCATGATAGTCTCTAGGTCGATACTATCAAATAATCCCTCCATCCCAAATTGTTGCTTTTGCTTCACTTTTTGAACCATTCAAACAATTATCTATATTCTATATAATCTATAATTTTTCTATGATTTTAAAATATGTGTTTGATAAAATTAATTGAGATCTATTAAACAAGATCCATATTAGATATATAAATTATTAAAGATTCGAACAATTTTTTTTAGAGGTCCTAATTCTAAAATAGTAACTAGGAGCAACAATTTCAGACGGAGGGAGTACTTTATTAACAAGACAGATCAACCTCTCCATATCATCAAAATAACAAAACGAGTGATTAGTATTCAAACAAGACGCACAAAGAGGTGGATGAAAGTTGATGAATTATCCAGTGGGTTCAGCCCTAAATTTATGGGGGTTCATTTATGAATTTCCTAAAAAAATTTAACATATATTGCATGATTTGGCTAAATTTAAATTTTTTTTGCATTTGTTAGTTTTGTGTCAAGATTTTTTGGTTTCTGGATTTATCTCGTCGAGACGAATCCAAAGAGTATAAAATTATGGTCAAAAGTAATAGTTTTTTTAATAAAGCCAAAAATAAACCAAAATAAACTATTTTTTGGATTATTTTTCGTCTTTATTCACAAAACTTTAAGTTTGGCTAACAATTTTATACTTTTTAGATTCCTCTCGTCGAGAGAAGCCAAGAAACTACAAAAAATCGGCTGAAAACTAACAAATGCAATTTTTTTTTAATAAGAACAAAAAGAAAAAAAAACCAAAAACTAGTTTTTTTAATTTAGCCCCTGCATTTGAGTACTTGAAATTAAAATGCTTGTCACTTCATGTTGATGAGTAGTTGTTATCATTTTTTTTTTCCCCTGTTAACCTGTTCTTTACCCCTAAGCCTCCAACCAACCCCCATCAGAGTTAAGTACCCAAAAAAATAAAAGTACCAAAAAAGCCATTCAGAGTCGAAAACTTCTACTATATATGAAGTCCGATTTAGTTCACCTTCGGCGAAGGTATTCACATTCCGTGTCTAGCTGATTGAAACCGTTTTATTTTTCAGACAATTGGCTGAAAGGCCAGTTTTGGAGCTCTAAAGGGTATTTAGTCAACCTTAACTTATTTTAAGACCTCTAATATATTGATGGAAAATTTTTAAGGGCTCAAGGACAATACTAGACAAAAATACCCTTAATGATAAAAAAAATTACAAAAGGAAAAAACAGACGGGAGTCCCCGACTTTCTCGCTGGAGAGAGAAAGTGACCACTCAGTCACTGACTGACCCGTACAGTGGTCCCCGACTGTTATGAAGAAAAGTGCTCCCCGACCCGTACAGTGGTCCCCGACTCTCTCTCTCTCTCTCTCTCACTCATGCGTCTGGAACAAAATTGATGGGTGAGACAAAATTAATTTCTCTCTTTAATTTTGGGGTTTAATTTTAAGGGATTTAAACACTTTGGGGTAGGGTATAGTGAGTTTAGGCACTTAGGGTGCACTTTCCAATTATAGGATTTTAGTGGTTTAGACATTCTCATAGATACCTTAGGGTTTTAGACATTTTCATAGGGCACCATAGAGTTTAGGTTTATGACGCACTTTTCCTATTATAGGGTTTTAGTGGTTTAGACACTTTCATAGGGTACCCTAAGATTTTAGACACTTTCATAGGGTACCCTAGGGTTTAGGTTTATGAACTTTCATACGGTTTTCGGTGTTTAGGCATGTTCATTAGGTTTAGGAATTTAGGCACTTTCATAGAGTTTGGGGGGTTTAGGCACTTTCATGGGCTAGGGAGGACTGAGGACATTTTTGGAATGTGAGGGTAATTTGTCCTCTTGGCATTAAAAAATTAGTTTGTGTCATATTTGTATGATATCATGTCCTTGTCGAAGAAAGACTCTTTATTTTTTTAGATTCATTTTCTAGGGTCTTGACAAAATTCATCTCAGTCGAATATCAATAACTGCTTCATTTAGGAGTTTTTTTTTTTTAGAAAAAAATATTAACTTGAAATTTGAACTCGTAGATTAAACGCTTACAAATATTTGATTAAGCTAAATTTTTGCTTAGTCACCTAACAAATGAATTTTAACAAAAAGAACGGTTTTTAATTATCATCGTGAAACACGGAATGGGTATACCTTCACAAGGGTAAACAAAGCGACAAATACTATTTGATTAAGCTAAATTTTTGCTTAGTCACCTAACAAATGAATTTTTTAGAACGGTTTTTAATTATCATCATAAAACACGGAATGAGTATACCTTTGCAAAGGTAAACAAAGCGAGAGTTAATAAAATTGCTCTCATCTATAAGATTTAAGAGTGCAACCTCACATCACTAATGCTACACAACTAGTAGGCAAGCTATTAGATGCGAGTAATGAGTAATGTTATTGATACTGTATTTTTTACTCTATAGACAAAAGTATGACACTTTTGTCTATGGAGTAAAAAGTGCGATGTCATTGTACTTGCCGATCAGATTCACCCCATAAACATTAGGAAGTGATATTCATACTCCGTTTTTCTCTATTAGCATTCTCTTTTTTTTTTTTTTTTGTCTTTATTAGGGGTCTTCTATTAATAACTTTACCAAATAGAAGACCCCTAAAAAAATTTGTGTAAAAAATTGACATACAAAGATCAAAAACTTTCACTATTTGAAAAAATTGATAAAATAGCTTATTTTTTTAAAAAATGGATCTCATTTTTCTTAATCAGAGTCACAAAATCAGGCCGTTAACCTTTCAGTGCGTTCTCATTAATTCCTTATCTCAATGATTAGTGCAAAAAATTACACAAATCCACCAAACTTTCATTTAAAAAATGAGTTAACAGACGGATAAAAGCTTATGAAGAGAGAGAGAGAGGCAAGTGGTGCCTAGCTCATGCGGTAGAGCTCTTGAATGCCCCACACTACATTCCGGGATCGAGTCTCATTCCCCCTCCCCATGTAATAGATTAAGAATGAATGACAAAAAAAAAAAAAAAAAAGAGAGAGAGAGAGAGAGAGAGAGAGAGATAAAATGATTTCGAACCCTTCTATATGCACCGACAATTTTGAATGAAATAGGAGTGATTTTGGATCGAGCTCATACAGCCATCCAATTGCCTCGATTCCCGCGTAGACCAACTCGGAACTCGATTTTGAGAATGATGAACGGCTCGGATCGATCGTTTGGAACCCACAACGGTGTCGCCGACGCCGTCGGTGCGTGGTCGGTGCAAACCCGTTGGTCCCCTTATCTTTTCCGAATGATTTCGCCCAAAGGATAACCAAATTGGTCATCTAGTTGACTTGATCAACATCAAATAAACAAAATTCTGAAATAATCTCCAACTCTCAAATCTCAATAAATCACATGCCCACGATCTATACAGAAAACCCAGAAAATTAGATTTCCTGTAAAAAAAAAAAAAAAAAAAGAAGAAGAAGAAGAAGAGAACAGAAATTCCAAAAGGAATTCCCTATAACTAAGAGGTGTAAATTCGGTGCACTGAAATGAATTAATCAGAAATAAATCAATGAATTTCTTTACTTAAAACACAGATCAAAAGAATAATCACAGCAATATTTTCATCACAAGAAAAACAACCCATCACCAAACTCCCCATTCTGTATAACAAAATCCCATCGGATCTTTTTAAATAAAAAATAAAAAATAAAAATAAAAAAGCGAATTTTTTTCATCAAAAAAGAAAAAGAAAAAGAAAAAGAAAAAGAAAAAGGAGTAATGAACTAACTCCTGCAACGAGTAATGGCACTGCACCCACGGGTGTAGGGATTGGCCTGTGCACCCGTGCGGCAATTGTAATAGGAGACTCCACGTCGGGAGCAGGGGACAGTGTCTCTTTGCAGCGCACCGTAGCTGATGTAGCGGTATGAGGCTAGGATGCGCCGGCTGATCTCGGAGTCGAACGCGAACTCTTCTTCGTCTTGGTCGGCGGCGAGGCACTCGGCGATGGTCCCGCGGCAGCCGGATCTGGTGGAGGTCCACCCGAGGAGTTGCTGGTCGGGGAATCTGCTCGCGGCGACGGCGCGTGGTGACTGGAAGAGGATGAGCAGAGTGGTGGTGAAGCAGAAGAGGATTGAGATCTTGGAGAGAGATGAAGAGGTGGCCATTTTTGTTTATTGGTGAAGTTGCTCTTCTCTCTCTATCTCTTGGTTTCTCCTCTCTCTCTCTCTCTGCTGTGCTGTGCTGTGAGGCTCTCTCTCTCTGGAGTCTGTTTTCTTCGATGTGCTGTGGTTTTTCTCATGTGAAGACAGGGGAGGAGTATTTATACGTAGTTTATATTTGGAGGATGATTAGCCGTGTTTTACTTCGTAGTATCGCCACTCTTTCGGGCTACTAGTATTTTTACAACGCGTCTATAGGTACGCCACCCATGTGTATCCAATTGTACACTATCAAATTCCGGTCATCCAAAAATATTTTTCGACGTTTCAGATTTGAAATGCTTTATTACCATATTTGGGTACACATGGTGTTTTCGGTATTTTTACAATCAATACCCTTTTTTATGTATCTTTACTCAAGTGAATTTGGAATGCACCTCGGCTAAAATTTTCTTCTCGATTCGGTCAAAGACAGGTTATTCATGTCGAGATTAGAGAATTCACAAGAGAATCCTTTTGCAATCTGACCCAAGAGGTTGTTTGGTTCCGAACTCAGAATATTAGAGTTTACAGCTCATCTCCATTACCACTTGAGCCAACTTAGCTCGCTTTGTTTTCCAAAATCTTCCGTGAAACTATTAGTCTCATTTCTCTATAATTATCCAAAAAAAAGTCTCATTTCTCTATTTAATTCTTTCCATTCATTACCCTCAAAACTCTGTCACAACCTTAACTTTTTATCTAGTGATTTTTTAAGGTAATTTTATTTTGTAATTTTTGTTTCGCTTTTTGTCTTTTGTTTAAGATCAATCATTCGTATGAACGTGAGAAGTAAAAAAAATATTAAAATGTGGACCAAAGTTTAAAAAAAATTATATAAGGCGACATTTTAGACAAAAAGACAGCATTACGTAGTATTTTTACCCGTCTTTAGTGTTTTTTTTAATGCTCTTTTGTCATAATTTTTTTTATCTTTAGACTCCTCTTATCGGAAAGAATGATTAATTTAAAAATAGAACGCAAATCAAACAAAAACTTCAAGAAAAAAAAAAACCCGCAATCAAAAAGGAAAAAAAGGGTTTAGGAGAATGGGAGGGGTGGTTGACAAAGGCATAAAACAGCGAGTCCGTCCAAAATTCTGGCAACCTAACGCGTTTTCTCTCTCCTATTTGTCCAGGCTGCAGGAAAATTTTTTGGGTACCGAGTGGGTACCACGTGGCCGAGTCCACGTGGTACCCGAACATCGCATCCGGGCCGTCCAAAAGTGTATTGGACGGACGAGATTGAAACCCTCTCTCTCCTCCTCTCTCTCCTGTTTCTCTCTCTTTAATCCGAGCCGTCCAAAACTGAAATGGACGGCCCAGATTGCGCGAGCAGGTACCACGTGGTACTCACTCGGCACTGAAAAATTCCTCTGCAGCAGCTTCCCCCTCCCTACCTAGAGCCGGCCCTAAAATCTAGGACGCCCAAGGCAAGGATTTGATAGGGTACAGCTTTTTTTTTTTGTTTTTTTAAAGAAGTAGTAATTACTGTACTAACTTAAAAGAGATAAGAAGATAAAAATTCTTTGATTGACCATCACAATTCTATAAAAAGTATGACTTAATTATCAACTTTGTATCAAGAATTTTCTATAAAAAAAGAACAAAAAGGTTTGGAGTGGGTAGCCGTTTGGAGTGGGCCCGTCCCTACTCGTTCCAAACCCATACCTTTCTCCAGCTATTATCTCCATATGAATTATACTCCTATCCTCTCAGTCCCCCATACATGATTTCTCTCTCTCTCTGTAGAAAAATTATTCGGTGGTTTTGTGGCGATGCCCGAATTCCCTTATCGACTATACATTTTTGTGGATTTGACACCGAAATATGTGAAGAATACAGGTGTTGATGCACAATGTGTCCGTGACTAAAGAGCATTGAATAATTACTCTTTGTAACACTTGAGTACTTGATAGGGGTGAAAAAAAAAAAACCAACGGGACCCGAACCGACCGAAAAATCGAAAATTCGGTTCGGTGTTCGGTCGGCCCAGTATGGCAAAAAAACCGAAAAAATTGAACCCAAAAAACCGAAATACATCTCGGTTCGGTTTCCCGGAAAAAAACAGAAAAAATCCAATCAAAAAAACCGAAACCACCCCTATTTGGACCGAAAATCATACAACTATAATAAAATGAGATAATTGAATCCTATTTTATAAATAATTTCATACAACTCTAATAAAAATGCATACTTTTAATTGTAAAAAGCAACACAACTTGTATTATAATAACTTACTAATAAACATATAATACAAATCTTAACGCCGGGCCGAAAAAACCGAACCACCCCTAACCGATCGGTCCATTGTTTTTTCTTCGGTCGGGATCCTCAAAGAAAATCACCGCGAACCGATCGATTCGGTCACCCTAAAACTGAACCGAACCGAACCTACCGATTTTCACCTCCTTGTATTTGAGATATATAGGGATTAGGAAGAAGACATTCCCTCATGTCTCATGGCTGACAAAATATAGCCCTAGCTGTTCGACCGACCTAACTTCTTTAGACTCTACAGGGGTTATGGCCATTGAATTGAATATTGGGTCCTACATTGAGCGGCTCACATGCTATATAAGGGCACCTACCATACCATAATGGAGTTAAAAGGCAAAAGTTTGCAAAATTTGGACCAATTAGCAAAAGTTTTCAGGGTGCAGTGGACATAAATTGCTTTGGTTTATATTATCCTTTTGCCTTTGGAATGCTCTGTTTGGACTTTGATTTAGCCGTTGGAGGTTATGGGTCCCACTGAAGCATAATTTAACCAAATATTAATTTAATGCTCTGTTTGGACTTTGAAACTTAGCCGTTGGAGGTTATGGGTCCCACTGCCGACTATATTTTTTTACAAACAAAAAATTTAACACAAACAAAAACTGATTTTGCATTAACACCACCCATAAAACCCTTAACTACAACTAAAACTGGAGCATAAATAAGCAAAAATGTACGAAGTGCCTAAACCACTAAAACCCTATAATTGGAAAATGCACCCTAAGTGCCTAAACCTGCAGGGTATCTATGAAAAGTGTCTAAACCTAAATCCTGGGTACCTTATGAAAATTAACCCAATTAATTTTGTCCCATGATGAGAGAGAAAGTCCCAAAATTCATGGGTCATTCGGTCCAGGGCCGAAAGTCCCATAGGAAAAAATTACTCGTATACTCTAAAACGGTCCCCGCTTACTGCTTCTGGCTATGAGGGTGTTTTTGTCAGATGAGACCTCGGACTATGACCTTTACAAATCATTGGACTCTGAATAAAATCTTAGCCTAGACTAAAACGGGGCAAACACTTCTAATTAGGACCTTACAACAATTTTCCGATACAAAATTAATCAAGAGCACCATAACATAACTCAACGATTGGAGATGCCTAAGCTACCAAAATACCAACAGTCAATTCATGAGGGGCAGCGATTTTAGGAGTGACATGCTCAGACAAAAAAAATAAAATATAATTGAGCTAAAAATAAA